>JAYJMB010031362.1:0-36100 GCA_036873735.1 Pouteria campechiana
TATTTAGGAATCAAATAGGTGCAAAAGATGAAGTATTAGGAGAATAAAATATGACATTTTGCATTCTCATCAGCCATGCTTTGGAATGAGCTTGACTGTCACGCCTTGGAAGAAGCCTGACTGTCACGCCTTAGAGCCTGATTATCACGCCTTGGAAGAAGCCTCACTGTCACGCCTTGGAAGAACCCTGACTGTCACGCCTTGGAAGAAGCATGACTACCATGCCTCGAAAGGAGTCTGACTGCCATGCATTGGAAGGAGCCTGACTGTCACGCCTTAGAATGAGCTTGACTGTCATGCCTTGGAAGGAGCCTGACTACCACGCTTTGGAAGGAGGCTGACTGCCACGCCTTGGAATGAGCTTGACTGCTATGCCTTAAAAGAAGCCTGACTATCATGCCTTGGAAGAAGCCTGACGGCCATGCCTTGGAAGCAGCTTAACTGCCACGCCTTGGAAGGAGGCTGACTGCCACGCTTTGGGAAGGAGCTTGACTATCATGCCTTGGAAGGAGCTTGGCTGCCATGTCATGGAGGGAGCCTGACTATCATGCCTTGGAGGGAGCCTGACTACCATGCCTTGGAAGAAGCCTGATTGGCATACCTTGGAGGGAGCCTGACTACTATGTTAGGGGCATTTTTGGAATTCTTGCTTGCATCATTGATCAATCCCAAACATTTTAATGAAAATAGTTTTATGAATGTGGACTATCAAAAATCCAATTAATCGCATGCATGTCCAATGTGGATACTAAGTAATTAATTTGTAAAAATAGATTTTTATGATGCACTCTTTTATATGTCTCATGTGTAAAATCCATTAGTTTTTGGACAAGTGGAGATGTATAAATTCAATTTCTACACAAACCACATCTTGTCTCACCAATCTCAATTGCTCAATTTGAGATACCTTTTGAATGGTTTTGATAATTCTAATCACCAAATTGTCATTCATTTATATTTTTGACCATATAAATATAATTAATTAATTAATTAATTTTTAGTTGATCACAATACATCCATTGTTATAAAATTTTTGTCGCATACTATACTTATCCAGCATGCAATCTAATAACTTTGTGCCCACTGTTCGACTGCAACATTCCACTTTTAGCTTGGTTGCATGGGTCTACTTTCAGTTTGGCTGCACGGGTTGCTAATCCCTTAACTGCACGCCACCTCAACAGAATGTCCCCATCATCATGGTTTGTTAGCTGCGTGGATGAGAAGTTGCCTGACTGCATGGCACGTTAGCCCATTCCATCTGCACGGAACGTCAGCTGTAAGTCAAAGACATCTGCTTAACTGCACGGCACATAACCAAGCCATCTTCCCAAACTTGCGACTTGCTAAGGCATTGATGGAGGAGATTCGCCATGCAAGGAAGGCGTTGGTGGAGAACTTCAAGAGCTCAATAGACTAGAGATTCATGGTGAAGATGCGGTCCTTGGGCACCTAGTGGGCATCGACCCTCTTGAGGGCTTCCATGGCGGATTGTCCTTGCAAGGTCTTACAACCACCGATGAGGACACAATCGGGGTTAGTGAAGTCTTTGATGGTAGTGCCCTTGGTGAGGAACTCAGGGTTTTAGAAGATTTGGAAATTGATGTCGTGGCTATTGTGGGTGAGGATCTTCTCGATGGCCTTGGCAGTCTTGACAAGGATGATGGACTTCTCGATGACGATCTTATCAGAGTGGGAGACATCGATGATGATGCAGGTAGCAGACTCATAGTAGGTGAGATCGGCGACCTTGCCAGCTTCGAGGCGGCTGGGAACCTTGCCTTCTAAGCATTGATTTGCACCACCTGCTTCCAGCAACTTGCCACTTCCATCAGCCCATTGCATTTGCAAATGTACACCAGATTT
This sequence comes from Pouteria campechiana, assembly GCA_036873735.1. Taxonomy (NCBI): domain Eukaryota; kingdom Viridiplantae; phylum Streptophyta; class Magnoliopsida; order Ericales; family Sapotaceae; genus Pouteria; species Pouteria campechiana. The sequence goes on from JAYJMB010031362.1 coordinate 1,867, forward strand.
AGTATATCCTTCTGGAAGCATGACCCATCAAAGCCAACATTGGCATTTAGGAATTGGTGCCTGATTTGGGAGTCTTTCCAATGGCATAGGCGACTTTAGAGACAACTGCACCGATGGCCTCGCAGAGTGTGGACATTTCGTTGATGGTGCCAACAATGTTGTCACTCTTCGGCCATCTATCGGATGATCTACATCGACCAGAAAATCGGCATTGCCTTTTCAACTCTAATGCGGGTTGTGCTACATCAATCATCCCTTCCAGTCACTAAAAAAATGTAGAACAAAGCCACTACCTACCCTTCCTCCTCGCTGCCACTATTCTAGATCTACTACCATTTGACCATTAGATGGTCTATCTTCTCTGGCCATCGAGTCTTTGTCCCTTTTTTGACTCCAACACTACCTTCACCACACTAGATCACCTCATCTGGTCACTAAAAAATGCAGAACATAGCTGATATTGTGCCTTTCTTCCTAATTGTCGATGATGCTGCCACTGCAGCTTCCATGTTGCCGACGTTGCTATCGCAGCTTCCTTGTTGCTAAGCAAAACCAATCTAGATCTTCACCTTCTACTCGCCACCGATGGTCAATGAAGACAATGCTTCTAAATTCTGATAGTGGGCAAAAAGCCCATTCTCACTACTCACCTCCAGAGCTGCTCATCTGCCAATCGATGCTGCTAGTCATCGTCCGACCTCCTAGCCATTAGCTTTTTGCCATTTTTACAGCTCCCTCCTCCAAAGAAGAGAAGATGGATTTCTAAATGATATGGGTGCTGGGAAGGGAAGAAGAAAACAAAGCTCCCCTTGCCATTTTCCTTGCTTCTCTCCTTTTCCGTTGTCACTATTTTTTTATTATGGCTGTTCTTCATATTAATGGAATGGGCTTAATCTTACAATTTATTTGAATGAAGCCAAAATATAACAAGGATAGATTTTTTGTTATTTAATATTCCATCAATGAGATAAAAGAAAAACATGATCAAAGACTCATTGTTTATAGGGGGGATTACTACTCTTTGAATGAAAAGAAAATAATTTTGGGGTGTGATAGTAATATAGCCAAAGGATTAAGGAGGATCATATTCAAGAAAAGAAGATACATATAATGAATGTGATTGTAATAGAGCCTACAAAAAGAAAAAAAATATCAAATGCACATCTAATATAGTCTCTTTGGTTTAATTAGTGAATTTGTAGGGTTTGCATTGAACATATATTACTTGGTTGCTTGAATGAATTTAAGTGTGAAATGATGTAAATTGAAATGACTATAATTTTTCTACATGCATATGGAATCTAAGGTGGAAAGGAAGAGGCTCAAGTTGAAAACTAAAGACATATGTGATACATTGATAGTTTCCTCTTAACTATGCCTATTTTATTGATGTTTTTGACTAATGACCTATATTGATGTTTGTTATGTCCTTTGTGAATTCTTGTGTTTCTATTATGCTTAAGGATGAGCAAATGAGTAAGTTTGAGGGTATTTGATAAGTGAATTTCATTCACTTACATTATATATGTTCAAGCTTAGTTATTTGTGAATCCTTGTTACCTTTAGATGAATTTCACACTAATTTATTGCATTTTCTAGGTCTTTAGAAGATTGAAAAAGAAGAGAAAATTAAGAAAAAGATGTAGCTCAAAGATATGGAGGAAGAGAACTGGCAAACGAGTGACAAAATAAGGTGCTTACAAGACAACAATTCCCAAGCCGCAATGTCAAATTCGTGCAACCATTCTATGCAGGCAACAATTTCTAACTCGATGCTTGCATCTTCCAAGTTGTAGCATGAAGAACGTTCAAGGCAGACATATGCACACTGAGCAATTTCCAAGCTGAGGCTTGGATCCAAGCTGCAGAGCCAACACCATTTAGGTTTTTTACCTATTTTTCTGTTAGCTTTGTTGCCTAGTTTTGAAGGCAATGAGAGAGGGTTTTGGGGGATATCTTCTTGCATTCATTTTTTAGGGCTTTGTTAAGGGTTCTAAGCGGTGGAGCCTTGGTGATTCTTGTGGAGAAAGAGGGAGATTTCAAGTAAGCAAGAGCAAGAGGAGTTGATGTTCTACATTGTGCTGATTTTGATGAAGGGAGTTATTTTTATTTCCATTATGAACTAAATCTGTCTTTCTAAGTGAAGATGTAACCCCGTTTGACACTCTTTATTATATGAATTATTGGTTATTAATGACTATATGATCTTATTTCTTTCATTATGTTGTTTGGAATCATTTGATTCATTTTATTGCTTGATCATCAATATTATGAGTTAGATTGACTATCTAAGCATGGTTAAGGTACACACTATATGCTAAACCATGAACTCCCTTGAATGAAAGGACAGATGGTTAAGGTGCACATCATATGCTAAACCATCCTATTTTGGTTCATTAAGTTCTTAGGCTTAATGGGTTTTAACCTCAATTATGTTAGGTAATTGGAACGAGTGGAAATACTTCATTTAAACCCTCACACCTAACAGAAATAATCATACATTCAAAAGAATGAACCCAAGATAATCATTTAATCCAACATTCCACTAGCAAAGGGTATTATTTAGTGGCAAAATCTGATCCCTAGACCTTTGCATCTTGTTAATCTCCCTAAATTATTAATAGTTATTGATTTTTACAATTCCATTCAATTTCTGCAATTCCATTAAATATTACACAATATTCATTTAGCTCTAAATATATTCTTTTTAAGGATAGTATAGTTTAGTAACTAAAATTAATTAAATCACTTTCATCATTCTATCTGGGATCAACTCTTGCATTACACATTATACTTCTATATGCTTGTGCACTTGTGAGGAATTATAATTTGAACCATCAGCAACCTTTGCAGGGCATAGGAGTAATGGTTTTGGACGCCCTTCCCTAATTTATGAATTATGTTTGCAATTAGGTGTCCCCACTAGTGCTATAGAAGAGATCCAACACCCATTGCCAACAATCACTCATGCCATGATCAAACGTTTTGACAAAAAGGGAGGAACAAGTCAAGGAACAAGGCCATCTGTTGCACCAAGTTCTTCACAGTAAAGATAAGCTGAGTCTTCTTCTCACCATAACACAAAAATTTCCACATTACATGCTCAAATGAAAGGAATGCAGAAAGCTCAAGCATCCATCTCTAGAAGAGTTGGCAAAATTCTAAAATGACAGCAACAGAATTATGAGTTTGTGGCAAACTTCACTAATGCCCTCACAATGATGTTCAACAGCTACAACATGATTCAACGATCAACTTCAATGGTGTTCCCTCAGTCTCTAACATTCACAACTTCATCTTCATCTAATGAATTTAAGGAGTTGGAAAAAGAAGATGAAGAAGGTGACAAGGATGAAGATGACAAATCCGAAAGTTTTTAAAAGATAGCTTCATTAAGGAAGTCCTTGTTTTATTATTTATACTTTACATTGAGGATAATGTCTCTTTTAAGTTTGGGGCTATTTTCTTGTTTTCTATATTCTCTGAGTCATTTTGTGTATTTATTTTTCTATTTTCTCACTTGCAGTTTGGTTTCTATTTAGAGCTTGTTTGTTGACTTACTTATTTTGCTACATTTGATTTGTTATGCATCAAACTTACTTTTAGGGGACCAATGATATGAATAGAATAAATAACTTAGGCTTTTGAAGAAATCAAAGATGACAACATAGTCCATGTGCTTTATTTGGATATTTATCTCAATTTTACTCAAGATTCCTTAAACACTTGTTCACAGAGTCATTTTTGTCTAATCAACTGAATATAAAAAAAAATTTAGGTGATTAAGCATGCATGTGTCTATTTTAACTTTAGAATTTATTTCTATCATCATTTGAAATGAAAATTAGGAGACAAATCACTGAGTAAATGATTTAGGCATTCTTTGATCAGTTTGAGCTTTAATGAATATGCAAAGCATGTAATAGACCACCATTCAATTTTTCTTCTTTAGCTTCATAATCTAGACCTATTTAGCAAAACAAAAACCATGATTAACATATTAAGAGACATATTCTATTCACATGGTTGTAGAGAGGCAAAAGATTGCAAAAGAAGATAAGTTTGGGAGTATCAGAAAGAAAAATACCCAAAGAAAAAAAAGGAAAGGGATCAATAGGAATTCATCCCTTAATAGGGGGGATCACATTCCCATGAATGCAAAAAAAGATAACTTTGGGAGTGTGGTAGTAATACAACCCAGAACAAGAAGAATTAGATTAAGGTAAAGAGAGTGAATAATCAAATGCAAACCATGTGCAGCCTCTTGCATTGTAGACCTGTATCCCTTTTCCTTATTATCTAAACCTAATGCCTTGTTACAAACTTAGCAAGACCTCTTGATTCTTAGTGACATGTCAACTAAGATGAGTGGAAAATGATGAAGTAGATGAACATATGAAGTACGAATCAGAACATGCTTTACTTGGTTGCATAAATTTATTTGAATACAAGATGTTTTAGATGAGAATGACTATTACTCTTTGCACATACATAAGTAATCAAGATTGGACAAGGTAATATTCGAATTCAACTTCTAGACATGTATGATTTCTAAATTTTCTTTTAAGTCATGAAAAATCTTTTGAGGTCTCGAAATGTTTAACTTGTTTAGTGTTGATGTTAATGCTGTGTTGAAAATCTATTCTTTTGAATTCTCTTTGCTCGAGGACTAGCAAAGTAATAAGTTTAGGGATATCTAATAAGTGAATTTTATTCACTTATATTAAGTATTATTTGAGCTTATCATTTGCTAATTCTTGAGAATTTCATGAGAAATTTACATGGTTTTTGAATACTTACAAAACGTCAGAAAGGTGGAGCTAAACATGTAGAGAAGATGAAGGAAATATAGTGAAAATAGGGCTAGTAGCATATGGCTCCATGGCTGTAGAAATTGGAGTCATGGAACTAATTCAAGGTGTATGGGCATTATAAGGGGTAGCAAAAAGTTGAGCCAAAACACAGAAATGCTGAGCTACAGCACTAGTCTAGGATACCATGTTTAGCAAAGGCAGTGAAAAGGTGAGCTGCGACTCCATGCTGGAGACAACTTTTCAAATTTTTGGGATTTTGCTTGACTTGCACAATGAAGCTAAACTGTAATGAGATATAAAAATAAGTTTCTGCACATCTTTGGGGACCTTTTGGCTAGGATTTGAGACTGGAAAAGAAGAATTGGAGGCAACTACATAGATTAAAAGAGAGATCTTCTTGCAAGAGAAGGGGAGTTGACAAGAGAACAAAGAAGCTGAGAACACTACATGGAGAAGCTTATCCATTGAACTTTCTTTAATTTTTAATCATTTTCCTTTCTTAATCATGTTTAATACAATTTTTATTATTGTCTTTGATTCCATTATAAACTAAGCACTTTAATCTAGGGGAAAGATGTAGTCGGATGATGATTATTTGGTTTCATTATGTTTAATGCATTTCTTTATTTGTTCATTATCTATGTTGAGTGTTTAATCTAATTTTAATGCTTATGAATGAATGATAGCCCTTTCAACATAATTTGTGATGCAATTTGAGGCTAAGAAGTGATAATCAAATTAGACCATGATTAATCACCATAAGATTGTCATGATGATGGAGATATCCATCAAGCTTATGCAACATTATGAGTTTCTTGATCTTAATGCATCTTGATTACTTGGGATTTTCATAGAGATGTAGGTATTTAGCTAATTGAGATTGTTGGTCCTTAGGTAATGGTGGCTCAAGAGGAGGGGAGGGGGAGGGGGTGGGTTGAGTTAAGCCTTTAAAAATTTTGGCTAAGTTCAAAAGGTAGTGCTCAAATAAAATAGGAAAGATCACTTAGAACACTAAGGTAATGGTTTTTATAATAGTTCGACCCTTAACCTGGGTACCTATTCCACTTCTTTGAGTTAGCCTCTCTTGTTAAGCTCAGGTTCCACTAATACTTGTTGGTTTTCAAACTCACCAACAAAATTACACAAGTTGGTTTTCAAAGGTCACCAACAACTTATACAAGTTGGTTTTCAAAGCTCACCAATAACTTATACAATCTTTAGCAAGTTTCCTTTTTTGTAGTTCACTATAAGATGCAAGCACCTTGCTTACAAATGAAAAAATAGTAAGTGTTCTCTAAGGAATTTATATCACAAGTGCATGATGTCAAGTTTTGTAATAAAATGTTGAGTATCATCTCCACAGGGACTGGTGATTTTAATTAGTCACTAGCTATTGCAGTGCATAATCCCAATTTTATCTAGAATATCAAATAATACAAATTTAACTAAGGACTGATAATGAGCAGGCATATATTGGGAAGGAATTAAGGTAAAGAAGCTCTAGAGGATCAACTTCACTTGTGTTTTGATCATAGGTTCATCAACTTATTGCACATTGAGTGGTTTCATCGATTTATAGACTAGGAATCCAAATGCATTTAACCTCCTCTCCCAAGTGTTAAGCTAAATATCTATTATCAATAACCTAATTTCAACCTCCCTGTAAAAATTGAAATATTAAGAATGCATTAAGATATATGTTTCCTTTTGAATAATCTCACATAACCTAGATGCTTTCCCAAGTCATCTAGCATTACATGTCATGATGTTTAGATCTCATTCAGAATTACCTCTCTCGAGTGTCAAATCCTAAATGTAATATCATTCAATAAAGGGTCACTAAATTGAAGGCATTAACCACACAACATCATAAATAAATCTCTAAAACATACTCAATAACATAACTCATTGATTAAACCATTACTTCAACACAACATCCATCTCCCCTCTAGAAGGAGAGGTTTAGCCACTCATATTCAAGTCAAAATATATAGCATTACCATCCAACATTGTCTAAAATTTGAATACAGAGTTTTAATCCAAGTACAAGTGAGGAAAAGCAAACACTGAAAGATTTGAGAATGAAAATGAAAGCAAACTCTTCTCCTTTGGTTTCCCTTGCCGAAAAATAGGCTTGAAGCAAGACTCCCTAGGAAATATTTTTTCTCTTCTCTTCCCAAGCTCCAATCCAACCTCCAAGCATGTCCCCCAAAGATCCCCTCTAGGGAAACCTTTCTTTGGTTTTTATACTCCTTAGTCTTTTTGCAGCTTTTCCAAGAAATCCAAGAAAATTTGGCATTATTTCTAATGCTTTTAGAAAACCCAGATCTATATGTCCAACTCCAGTGTCGTGGCATGGTTCTGCAACACAGAACCATATAACTACCAAAATTTCATCACTGTGCCTCGGCATCACAAAATTCATGTTTTGAGTTTGTGTCATGGCACAAAGGTGCCTATCTTCATGTCATGTTTTATTTCTCGTGCCGCGGCACCATGCCGCAGTAGTGGTCCTCCTGTTCACATATGTTTGATGCTTCATGTTTAGTGCCTTCATTCTTCATGCTCCATTTCATCCTTATTGATCTATTTCCCATCTCCTTTGCTTGCAATCATACACAAATATTAAACATATTAAATCAATTAGAAAACAACTCAAAGACATACTAAAAGATAGCTTGAAAATGCATAATATAAGTAAATAATATTCACTTATCAATAAATAAACATGTATAGAAATGAATGTCTCTTGATAGGCAGAGTGTGTGAAGTTTAACAATAAAAGAACAATAAATATAGTAGTAAAGAACAACAAATATTAGACTCCAAGTGTTGTTGAATAATTTGCTTTGGATGCTTGTTTGAATATAGCATAATGGAGCTGATCCCATGGAATTAAATTTTGGGAGCTTTAGTAAATGCTTGAGTAAGTTTTGTTCAACTTTTTTAACTCTTTCTTTCTAACTTCTTTCCCAAATATTTGGATATTCCTTTTATAATTTGTGGAAGACATCTTAACTATAATGATTGTTTTTGCTAGCTTTCTGACTGTTTGAAGAATGGGATTTAACACTTTGCCATGACTTTCTTCTTCTATCCAGCTTTAGAACCTTTGAGATTAGTTTTTCAGAACTTCTGAAGTTCAACTACCTATTAGTTACCATTGTGCATTTAATGCAAAACTCCTAAGGCACTTCTTCAAAACTTCTAAACCATGGCAATGAGAAAATTTTGCAAGGTCGAGCACTTCAAATTCTTCTAAAGGCTGATTCTGGTATCTGACACTTTTATCGGTCATATTTTTTGCTTTTAAGAAACTTCTAAAGTGTTTTTGAAGCTTGAATTTTGTTTCTAATATACTTCTTGAGTTTCTACTTTTTGAAGATTTTTCTGAAGAGCTCCTAAGTTGCTTTTGAAGAACTTCTAAGGTTAATTTCTAAAGTTTGAATTCTGTCTCTAATAGGCTTCTTGAATCTTGGCTTTTTGAAGTTATCTCTAATGGCCATTTGTATTACTTCTAGAAATCTTCTGATAATATTCTAAGTTTAGAAACTTCTTTTAAGCTTATTCTATATCACTAATATTGATCTTTTATGACATCTCTGAAACTTGGAAGCATTTCTGAAGTTCAAATTCTAGCAAACTTTTGATTGTAAGGATGTCATTCTATATTGCTTCTGATAAAATTCTAAGTGTAGATTTTTCTTTTGAAGTTCTTTCTAACAAACTTCTGAGTGCAAAAACTTTTTCTGAATTATTTCTAAAATTCTTATAGTATTTTACTTTTGAGGTGTTTCTAGAGACATAGGAATGCTTCTAAACTATTAGTGAAGTGTGAGACTAACTTAGAGTTAATTCTTAGGATTTCACTTTATCTCTGTGAAGATTCTGACTTATTTCTAAAGAGGTTTTGAAATAGCTTTAAATACTTATGAACTTCTGAGCTTCATGCCTTATCTTTGAAATGATTCTAATTTATCTCTAAAATACTTCTAAAAACATCTCAGCTTCATGCCTTGTCTCTAAAAGGATTCTGATTTTATTTGAAATACTTCTGAGTGATTTTTGTTAGTCTTGAACCTTAGGAAAATACCCAAGAGGGGAGTGGTGAATTAGGAACTTAAAATTTTGTTGAACCCCTTTAGGATTAAATGTTCCTTTAACAATTAATCTAATCACTTAATCATTGAACAAATAAATGAGACAAAAAGTTTTATAGTCATTCAAGTTAACATTCTACTCCAATCTTCCAAAAATACTCTCCTCTGAGTGTCTTAGGTTCTACTATCACAAAAAGCAAAAATATAATCAGTGTAACCTACACTCTTCTAGATTCTATCTCTAGGAGGCATGACTACAATGCTTCTGGAACTCTTATTGATTTCAGGTCCAAGGGGTGTAAACATAGTGTTCCCAACACTTTTCTTGATTTCAGCTCTAGGGGGCGTAAATACAGTGATTCCAGTACTCTTCTAGATTCCAGCTCTAGGGGGCATAAATAAATAGCTCTTATCTTTACCCAAATAATCATAGTTCTATAAATAGCTCTTATCTGCACCCAAACAATCACAGTTCTTCTTGAGTCTAAACTCAACTACCAACTCAATGAAATCAACTACCAACTTGAGGAAATTATAATGAATGAATATCAAAAGTTAAAGCACTTATACAAACACTTCAGAATAAGCATAGGGGAAGAATTTTGAAGATTAAAGTAGAAGTAAATGATCTTCCCGAAAGGTGGTTGAGAGCCTTCAAAGGAAGTTAAGGAAAGTTTGAATGCAAGTCTCATGACTCTTGAAAGATATAGAAGGTTTTGGCTTAGCTCAATAATTGCTCTCAAGAAGGTATTTTATATTTTTCTCAAGTATTCTTCTTCCTCTTCTTGATGCACCAATGCTACATTAATAACTGTCCTGAATTCCATCCATTAGTGGTAGGTGAACTCCATGAATGATAGAAGATAGGTCCGATTAACACATTTGAATTCTCTATCTTCTAATAAATTCTCATTTGCTGGAATGTCTATGACACTGACCTTGGAGAAGATGATTTCTTAATTCTTAATAAGTATTGTTCAAAGAGATTCTACAATGGCCAATACTTTCATCAATTTGGGAAGACCCCACATAATGCTCGATGAAGTCCAATGATTTAGTTTTCTATGTTAGATAAAGTATCTATCCAACTATCCATCAAACAAAGTCCCTTTATCTTCTACTTTGTCCATGGCATGTAGCAGACGAATCCAGTTAGTGGGGACAAATTATCTTTCCCACAATTCATCTTTTGGTTTATCCCTTGCAAGTAATAGACAAATCCAATTACCATGGAGGAATTATCTTTCTAGCAATTCATTTATTGGTTTGTTCATTGCAAGTAACAGACAAATTTTAGAGGTGTAGAAAAAAAAGATGACTTGTCATACATGCAGACAGAGTAAGCTATTCGCTTGTGGCTTACTTATGACAGATGAAGTTTCTTGCTTTGCATTTGTCTATATTGAAGGATGATCATTGGCTTGGTAAGCTATTGATCTATGACTAACTTATGACAGATGAAGTCTATTATATGCTCATTGCTTTGCATTCATCTTCACTTTGACAAATGAACAGTGACTTGTTTGATTCCTTTTCATTTTGCACTTTAAGCATAGCGATAGTTCATCTCTGGCTTTTGCAATCACCCGAGCTATTTATCTTTTTAGTTAGACAGATTAACGCCTTGGAATCTTCTGATTCTTCTATGTGTTCTTTTGTTCATGAGTCTTGTAACTTGATTCTGCATACTAAATGCTTGATAATAACCATTACTACATAATATTTAATCAAGTTTTTTTTGTCATCAAAACCACTCATTTATACTAACATTCTCCCCATTTTTTATGACAGCAAAACTTGATTAAAAATTATGTCATAAAAGATAATCTGTCCCTGAATGTATGCAATCAAATAAAAATATTTTGCAAGTTTTAATCATTCCACAAGTTATCATTATCCATGATCTCCCTTAACTAGTTTATATATGTATTCTCCCTCTAATTAGTTCAAGATTATGCATTCTAATTTTTTGTGTTCTTGAGATAATTTTATCGATTCTTTATACCCCTTTTTGTCATATTCAAAAAGAAATGCATCACTTGCAGCAAGTGTTAGTCAATACACACACAAAGAGACATAGCATAAAAACAATCAAGTCATTTCATTTTATTTTAGTACAAACAAAGCTACAAACTCTAAGTGTAGGAGAGGTTGTGTGTGAGACTACAAATGAAGGGGGGATGGAGAACTTCATATCATAGTTAGCGATAGAAGATTTCAAGGAGGGAAAGAGGGGAAGGAGATGATAATGTGGCATTTGGAGCTCCTTTCCCTAGTTATTGAATTGCCCCAACTAATGATGAAGTTGGATCTAGGGGCAAACTGGCTAAGATATAAATCATTTTCTTGAGAGTCATACATTGAAGAGAGATACTTTTGATTAGATAGGTGAAGTGGAATATTTTCACAAACAGAAGTAGCAGCATCCCACCAAGAAAAGTGAAGAAACATCCTTAGGTTCTTCAATTTCTACCACTCGTGTGTCTTCCTTCTATATCTTCTTCCTAAACGCCCTTTCCTAAATTGCTTCATCTTTATGAGGCAGAAAAGGATTATGAGTCATGGGTTAAAATAGACTTGACATGGGGAAATACTAGGTATGTGATATGATGTTTCAGGAAGGAAAGAATAAGTATTTCTATGGATAGAGTTTGATGGAATATGAAGAACTGTAAATTGATTTTGGCAGGAAAACAAAGTGTACGTGAACTCAAAAACCATGATTTAGATAAAGTGGGAATTGAATAGTATATAGAAATAACTTACTTCATCTAAGACAAAGTTGAGCTTCATTAAAAATAGATCAAAACTGTACAATTTCAGGCATAGAAACAACAAAGATTTAAATTTCATGTCTTCACTTTAGTCATACCTAATTCTCTTATAATGTTGTAGAACCCTTCTAATGATAATGGTTTAGTAAATATATCTACAAGTTGAGCATTTGTTGGCACATACTCTAGACATGTGTCATTTTTCTCTACATGGTCTCTAATGAAATGGTGCCTAATTTCTATATGCGTGGTTCAAGAATATAAGACGGGGTTCTTTATCAAGGATATGGCACTAGTATTGTCGCATTTTAATTGGTATGTCTGTATAGCTTAGTCCATAACCTAGAAGGTATTGTTTCATCCAAAGCAATTGAGCACAACAACTTCCAGTTACTATATATTTAGCTTCTGCTATAGAGAGAGCAACAATTGTTTGTTTCCTGGAGAACCATGATACAAAACTATTTCCTAGAAATTGACAAGTTCCACTAGTACTTCTTCTATCAACTTTATATTCCCCAAAGTCAGCATCTGAATATCCGATTAATTCAAAACCAATTCCCTTGGGATAATAGAGTACTAGATTTGGTGTGTCAACTAAATACTTAAAAATTATTTCACTGCAATAAGATAAGACTCTCTAGGATTGGACTAAAATCTAGCACATTAGCATAATCTAAATAGAATATCTAGTCTAGATGTAGTAAGGTAAAGAAGAGATCTAATCATACTTCGATATAGTTTTTTATCTACAAGTATACCCTTCTTGTCCTTATCCAGCCTTATTGATGTGCTCATTGAAGTGCTTGCCACTTTAATTCCTTCATTTATGAACTTCGTTAGCTTTCTCTAGTGTATTTGGATTAGCAGATGTAGCATCCATCATCTCTTTGCTTAATTTACGATCTAAGTAGTTCAATTCTCCCATCATGCTCATTTTGAATTTAGCTAATTTGATCTTTGAGAAGTCTTGGTAGAGATCCTCATTAATAGCACTAAATATAATGTCATCTACATAAATTTTAATTATCGAGATGTCCATGCCAACATTTTTATGAATAAAGTAGTATCAAATTTTCCTCTTTTAAATTGATGATCACTTAAGAATTTGCTCAACCTTTCATACCATGCTCTTGGAGCTTATCTCAAACTATACAATGTTTTGGTGAGCTTGTAGAAATGATCATGTTGATCATCACTTTTGAAAGTAGGAGGTTAGTCTACATAGACTTCCTCACTTAGATATCCATTTAGAAATGCACTCTTTACATCCATCTAAAATAATTTGAAATTATTATAGGATGCAAAAGCAAGTAGCATTCTAATGACTTCTAATCTTGCTATAAGGGCATACGACAATTCCTTCTTCTTGGGAATACCCCTTAGCAACTAGCCTTGCTTGGTTTATTACAACCAATCTAGTTTCATCCAGTTTGTTTCTCAATTCCCATTTAGTTACAATTATATCAATATTCTTTGGTTTTGGAACTAATTCCCACACTTTATTCCTTTCAAACTGGTTAAACTCTTTTTGCATTGCAATGATCCAGTTTTCATCACTTAAAGCTTAATCAATGCAAGTGGGCTCAATTATAGAGATGAAATTATAATAGCCACAAATATTTTGTATGGATCTTCTTGTTTTGACACCATCATAGGCATCACCAATAATTTGATTTCTAGGATGGGCACTAATAAATCTCAAATTAGTGAGAGGTTGATAAGGAACATTACCTATACATACCTCCTCATTGTCTAAAATTTGCATATCTTCATATTTTGTGGCATCTTCTTGATCTTTTAATCTAGGCTTCTTTAGATTAGTTGCAGCTTCATCTGCATCACTATCAGACTCCTTTCTCAGGGTTACATTTGCTTCATTGAATTTAACATGGATAGACTCTTCTATACCCTATCTTCTCTTCATATATACTTTAAATGCCCTACTATTAGAAGAGTAACCAAGGAAGATAGTTTTATTACTTTTTGGATCAAACTTTCTAAGACTATCCTTCTCATTGTGCAACACATAGCATGAGCATCTAAAGAATGAAAATATGAGATATTGTGTTTCCTTCCTTTCCAAAGCTCATATGGGGTTTTCCTTAAGACTACTCTAATGGTAACTCTGTTTAGTACATGGCAAGTTTACTTGCTACTTCTCTCTAGAATCTTTTGGAGAATTTGCTCTCATTCAATGTGTTCCTTGACATTTCTTAAATTTTTCAGTTCTTTCTTTCCACAACTCCATTAGGGGGTGAGAAACTATGGTGAATTCCTTTTTCATCACAAAAATCAATAAATTTTCTATTTTCAAATTCACTACCATGATCACTATGGATAGACACAATTGACATTTGTTTTTCATTTTGAACTAGCTTTGAAAAAGTAGAGAACATTGAAAATGCTTCATCTTTACTTGTCAAGAGAATCACAAATGTGAATCTAGAGTAGTCATCCACGATAACATATAAATTCCTTTTTCCTCCAAGGTTGATAACATCTGATGGTCCAAAGAGATCCATATGTAATAATTCCAGAGGTCTAGAAGTGGATACCTCATTTTTAGGATGGAAGGACACTTTGGTTTGCTTTGATATCTGATTTTTGTCATAATTTAGTTAATCATAAGATCATTTTTCCCAAATATTTGATATTTGACATGTTTATGTGTCCCATCCTTTTGTGCCATACCCATGGGTTATCTTTCATAGCAATTAGGTATTTTCTAACGATATTATCTAAATGTACTAGATAAATATTTTCATACCTCGTTTCGCTGAACAATATCTCGTTGTTTATATTGAATACATTACATACAGATGGTTCAAACACAACTTTGTGACCCTTGTTACATAATTGACTAATACTTAGCAAATTGTGCTTGAGTCATTCTACATATAATACATTCTCTATGCAAGTATTGGATAAACCATAAATTTTACTTATTCCTTTGATGAGACCTTTGTCATTGTTGCCAAATGCAATTATTCTTTCATTTATTGACTTCAATTCTTTCAACAACTTCTTATTTTTGGTCATATGTCTTGAATAGCCATTATCCATGAACTAGGAATTGCTAGACATAGCTTTCAAACTTACCCACATTTAAAGTAAATGTTCTTCTTACCGCTTTGGAACCCAAGTATTGGGTCCAATAGTGTTAGTGGAATTGTTTCTATAAGAAGATTGTGCATAATGCTTGGGTTTTCATCTCATTTTTTACTTTTTCCTTACATCTTTTTGGAATAACAATCATATACTTTCCTTCCAATCTTATTTCAAAAATAGCAAGTGTTTAAAGCTTTTCTTGGTGTATTATATTTCATTAGTTCTTTACCTCAGGATATCCTATGGGACTTTTAATGTTTAGACAATTTTCACTTTCTTCTATTAGGTTCATACCCTTGGACCTTCTAATAAATTTCTATGAATTTTCATCATCTAATTGTTCACAACTAAGTCCCTTTTTACTAGTTTGACCAGTCATTCTCATGAACTTGGCAATAGATTCTCTTGAATTGGAAGACTTACTCAACATAATGTTCAATATCTCTATCTCCTTCTTTAGATTTCCAACATTTTTTGTAGAGATAGATTTCTTTTTGCCATAATAGAATTTACTTTGATAGTTGCATCAAAATGTCTTTTTTTGAGTAAATTTCTTGCCAAGTGATTCAAACTAACTAAAGAGAGAGTTGTATAATTGTTGTAACTCATCAAATTTTTTACATTTAGCATAAGTACTACTCAAGCTTGAAGAGTCAGAATTATAAGAGTAATAAGAGTTTACCTACGCCTCTAACTCTTTTGTGCATTGCTCTTCGATGGAGACTTGATCTGCTGATTCATTCTCTATGTGGGCCATGTAGCATATTTTTGTGAGTTGTCCAACTTCATTGTCACCTTTCTCACTTGAATGTGTGTTTGATGAGTCTTCATCATTCAGCTACATTCCTTTGGCTTGATTTCTTGATGACTTCTTAAAATATTTCTTTTCTATTTTTTCATCTTTCTCATTTACGTTTACTTTTTCTTCATTGGGACACTTAGGAAACATGCGTTCGATCCCTCCACAAATATAACATGTGGGAAGATCTCTCTTTCTTTCAGCTATTTCCTTTTGTTGTCTAAGGTTTCTCCTTGAGGTGCAGCCTCTGTTGCTTCTTGCAAACTTTTTAAAGTTTCTGACTAACATGGCCATATCATCTTAAGATTGTGCTGTAGGTTCACCACTACTTTCCTTGGTCACTTTGAGGGCAAAACATTTCTTCTGCTTTATTGGCTTATCTCTCTTACTTTTGATTAGCTTGTGTGACATCAGTGAGCTAATGAGATCATCCACTAGAAGCACATTCAGATCCTTTGCTTCTTCTATCATTGTGATTTTCTAGTTCTAGGATTCTGGTAGTGCCCTTAGTATCTTCATTACCTATTCAAAATTTGTGATTTCTTTTTTCAAACCTTTCAAAGCATTAGTAATTTTTAAAAAATTAGCATACATCTCTGATATGCTCTCCCTTTCTTTCATCCTAAACTTTTTTAATTCTTCTATCAATGTATTCCTCCTGGTCCCTTTGACCTCTGAGGATCCTTCATAAATAGATATTAATTTATCTCATATACCTTTTGCAGTAGTGTAAGAGGATACTCTATCAAACTCAGTTGAAGATAGTCAATAGAATAAAGATTTCATAGCCTTTGCATTATTTTGAACAGAGGTGACCTCCTCTTTAATCCATGCACCTATTTCAGTGGTAGGAAGGGTGATTCCTAATTCAATAGCCTTCCAAGAATCCATATCATTAGCTATAATGAATTGCTTCATCTTCAACTTAACCTAAGCAAAGTTAATTCCATCAAATAGGGTGGCTGGGTAGACGATTATCCCTTGGTGAATATCTAAGATGAGGATGATGAGTTTGCAATTGGATTACTACAAGTGTTTATGTAGCCTGCTTTGATACCACTTGTTAGTTCTAGAGCTTAGGCAAATACCCAAGAAGGAAGGAGTGAATTACGAACTTAAAATTTTGCTAAACCCCTTTAGGATTAAACGTCCCTCTAGCAATCAATCCAATCACTTAATTAATGCGCAAAGAAATAAGACACAAATTTTTATAGTGGTTCGAGTTAACACTCTACTCCGCTCTTTCAAGAACACTCTCCTCTTAGTATCTTGGATTCTACTATTGCCAATAATAGAAATATGATCAGTGCACCCTACACTCTTCTAGATTCTAGCTCTAAGGGGTGTGATTACAGTACTCCTAGCACTCTTTTGGATTCCAGCTCCAGGGGGTGTAAACACAGTGCTCCCAACACTCTTCTAGATTTTAGCTCTAGGGGGGTGTAAACATAGTGCTCCCTGCACTATTCTAGATTCTAGCTCTATGGGCATAAATAAATAGCTCTTATCTACACCACAATAATCACGGCTCTTCGTAAGTCTAGCCTCAACAACTAGCTCAAGGAAATTATAATGAATGAATATCAAAAGTTAAAGCACTTATAAAGACACTTCATAATAAGCATAGGGGTAGAATTCTAAAGATTAAATGCTTTAGAAGTAAATGATCTTCTCAAATGGTGGTTGAGACCTTCAAAGGAAGTTAAGGAAGATTTGAATGCATGGATCATGACTCTTGAAAGATGTAGAAGGTTTTGGCTCAGCTCAGTAATTGCTCTAAAGAGGGAATTTAATACTTTTCTCGATTGTTCTTCTTCCTCTTCTTGATCCACCAATGTTGCATTTATAACTGCCTTAAATTCTAGCCATTAGTAGTAAGTGAACTCTATTAATGATAGAAGAGTATTCTGATTAACTCATTTGAATTCTCTATCTTCTAATTAATTTTCATCTGTTGGAATGCCTGAGACACCAACTTTGGAGAAGACGATTTCCTGATTCTTAATAAGTATTGATCAAAGAGATTCTGTAATGCTGATACTTTCATCAATTTTAAAAGACCATCATTAATGCTAGACAAAGTCTAATGATTCAATTTGTCCATTGCTCATCTTTACTTATGTCTAACAAAGTATCTATCCAGCTATCCAACAGACAAAGTCCCTTCATCTTTTACTTTGTCCATGGCTTGTAGCAGACAAATCCAGTTAGTGTGCATAAATTATCTTTCCAACAATTCATCTTTTAGTTTGTCCATTGCAAGTAACAGATTAATCTAGTTAGTGTAGATGAATCATCTTTCCAGTAATCCATCTTTTGGTTTGTCCACTACAAGTAACAGACAAATCTTAGAGGCGCAGATGAAGATGGGCTCTCATATATGCAACTAAGTAAGCTATTCAATTATGGCTTACTTATGATAGACGAAGTTTGTTGCTCTGCATTTGTCTGTGTTGACGGATGATCATTGGCTTTGTAAGCTATTCATCTGTGGCTCACTTATGATAGACGAAGTCTGTTATATGCTCATTTTTTGCATTCTTCTTCACTTTGACTGTAGAACATTGACTCATTTGATTCCTTTTCATTTTGAGCTTTAACCATAGCGGCACTTCATCTTTGGCTTCTGCTATAGCCCAACCTATTTGTCTTTTCAGTCAGATAGATTGACACCTTGGAATATCCTTTGATTCTTCTTTGTGTTCTTTTGTCCATGAAGCATACAACTTGATTCCACTAAATGCTTTATAATAACCATTAGTAGATAATCTTTGATTAAGTTTTATTTGTCATCAAAACTATTCATTTATGCTAGAAATTTTTACTTAGGCATTCCTTTTAAATTATCTTCTTTTGAAGGCTTAATGTGATAAGCTTACAATTAATGTTGTTATTGCTTGCAGTTATTCTTCTTAATCTGTTTTGACATATAAATGTTGCATCACTTGGAAAGTGAATAGTTAGTGCCTTAACTCTTCAATAATATGTTTACTCATCATCAAAACTTAGCTACTTAATTACATTTATCATTAAAATCAAGCTAATTAAGAGGATTAGACTCAATAGAGATAGGTGTTATGACTTGAGAAAGAATAGAAATTAATCAAGAAAAGTTCATTGTCAACATAGGAGCAAATATTGATTATTTAAAAACTAATGAAACTAAATAGGATTAATCCGATGAAGTTGGAAACCCCTAGATGTTTTAATTGTTGTCTCTTTTATCTATCAAAATCTACATCCTAGCCAAAGTACATTAGTTTAGATCTCTTCTCTTTACACTTTCTTACAACAATCAAGTTTGATGCTTTCCTTCATAGATTTCTCATTTGAGTTCATAAGTATTATTGTTAGCTTGATTATTTGTTCTGGTTTTGCTATTGGACATTGATGATCCTTCCTCTAAGATATGATTCTATCTTCCATATAGTCTTAAGTTGTTCAATCATTTCCTTGCATCCAGACGTAGAACTTGTTGACTCATTTGCTTGGATTTGTGAGCTGAGAAGAAGGTCTTGGTTTCTCATTGTTATCATTCTTCTTCTGTGCTCATCTCAAGCTTTCCTGCATTCACTTAACACATCTTTGCACTAATTCTTTGTTAATGAATTTAAATTGATGTGGATGTTCATTGCCAATATATTAGTGCAAATAGTCATTTTGATCACAATAGTATGCCAAAAAAAATGGAGTAAAGCTGTTTTCATGAATGATTATAACAAGCATTTGCTTTAATCAACTACTGAGTTATTTGAGCTAGCATAGATATAAGTTATCATTAATCTTAGGTGCTAGATGAATTCTCCTTAAATGAATTTGAGCATAATCCTTTAGTTTCATTATTTTTATCTTTTCTTTAAGTTGTATGTCTTTTAGATATTCTTGTTCTTAAGTTACTTGTTATTTTAGTATTAGTTATTTTCTGAATGTTTCTTTTTCTTCTTGATTATCTTGAAAGTTTTACTTTATATTTTTAGAGTTTTATTTGTCCTGGTGTTAATTCTATATTCTTCTATTTATATACATGAATGAATAATTTATGCATAGAAAATACTTATGTATGAAAGTTTATTTCTATTAATGTACAGTTCTGTAAGTAATCAAAATCCTATGGTTTCTACATAATGTGCAAATGAATGAATGAATACATAAATATAGTTTCATAATTTAATTTTTAATCTATATACAACTAAAGTAAGTTCAAACAAAATTCTAATTTTTAAATTCTATTTCTCAATAAAAATTCAGAGAATGTCTTTGATAAGAATGCTCAAATAAAGTAGGTAGGATTTTAAAAATAAATGTAAATAGATTTCTAGAAAACAGAAGTAAATAATTGAAAGATGAAACTTGAATTTAAAAGAATGTATTGAAGGAAATAAGTAAAACTCAAAAGAACAGAATGTAAATTTGTTTCTTAAGATAAATAAATGTTAAAAGTAAAGGCACATAGACAGAATTAATAAATTGAAGGACTGAATATGAATACATATTAACAAGAGGGTGGACTGAAGGAAATGCTCAAGTTAATATTTCAAAATTTTAGATAATGACAATTCAATAATGGCATTTAAGTTTAAGTGTCATACCTGCACTTATCTTTCCTTTTTATTTTAAAGAAACTTGGTATTTCATCGTATCTTTAATTTATTTCTTCAGAACAAGTCTTCTTTCTCTTTCTTCTTCTTTAGGAAAACATTTTCTCCTTTCTTAGATTTCTTGCACTCAAGCTAGTTTGAATAACAATGCTAGTGGTGTGTAAGTGCAAAGGGTTTTTATCCCTTAATAATTTATCTTTGCCTTATATAAAGATTTCTCATATCAATTCATAAGCCAGGACATCCTCACAAATGGTGGGACAAAGAGCATATAATGAGTTTTCAACATTTTCAGCCTTGCACTCGCTTCATCCTTGCTTATGCCAATAAAAAAAATTTTCATAGATGAAATTCATTTGGCTATAAGAGATGTTTCAAATATCCTTTTCCACTATATTCAGTTTAATCTATCAAAATTTGGAAGATGGGAGATGGACTACTCTTTGAATAACATAGAGGATGACAATGTTAGGTAAGCCAAATGGATCCCTAGAATTGTTAATTTAGCCCGCTTTGATACCACTTGTAGGAATCCCATGGGATGGCTTAACCTAAGAGAGGAAGGATGAATCGGGCAAAAAAAAACTTCATTGCTTAACCTTTGTTGGATCATTTTCCTCTTTTCGTGATTGTGTGTGGCGTAGGATGAATAATAGAGATAATAAAATGTATGAAGACTAAAGGAAATAAACACACACACATACACACAGATAAGACATTTTTTATAGTGGTTCAAGACCCCGTCCCTATATTCACTCTTCCAAGGTCACCAACTCATTATGCCTTGGGTTTCACTATACCCCGTACAATGGAATATATAAGTGTCATCGACACTTCTTCTGGATTCTACCTCCAGGGGGGCATAAACACAAGTGTCCCAAACATTCTTCTAGTTTTAAGAGTTCGCTAGGAAATCACTTGTTTCAAAAATCATAGGAAAACTTGGTAGGTTTCATGAACTCACTACCAATTAATATAATGTGATTTCCTTGAGCTAACCATAAACTCTTTGGTTTCAAGATTACTAGAAAACTGATACTTTAAAAGGTATTACAATGAAGCATAGGGGAAGATCTGATCTCTCTCTCTCTCTTAGCTCTCACAATAAAAAGATCTTCCCAAAATGTAAATACAATGGCCATATAGATTTGTAAATTAAAGCTCATAAAGGATAGGTGATGGTTTGAGCTCTTGGCCATGGGTGGAAGGACTTGCACCAAGTTGAGCACATTTAAAATAGGTTCCTTCACCACCTTTGAATTGTCATGCTTCTTCTCCTTAAATAGCTTCTTCAGAATCTCGACCGTTGGAGAAGACAGGAGCCGATCAATGCAAAGACAAGAGCAGCATTTAATGAATAAGACTATTTGAATTTCCTATCATTGAAGTCCAGGTTTTTCTATTTTATCTCGAGCTGCTGCAATGCCAATCAGAGAGGAGGATGAGCTATGACAAACGTGTTCCTCATTTAACTCATCACAACATTGAAAAACTTGTAGCACCACTTATTGCCGAAAATGGTGACTAGTATGTGTCTGCATAATGATGGCTCGAATGCAGATGTCATTGGTATACATAGTCACACAACCGATTCTACTCTAACATGTCATGGCCTCTCTCTATTTGCATTAGTCTGCCATAAGTCGTAGATGAATTCTCCCAAGGTTTCTTTGTCAGTTAAACTTCCATAAGAATGATTGTCTGTTAAGTAGCAGACGAACTTTGATGCATATGAAATTACACTAACTAATAGACAAACACTTCTTTGTCTATCACAATTCCTCCAGAAGATTTGTCTATTGTTCAATCTTCCATGTATATACTTTGTCTGTTGAAGATAATAGATTAACTTAAATAGTGCAGATGAAGATGTGTTGATTGATTGACAAACAGTTCTCTTAATACGAACAGACGAAGTAGGATATGCTTCCTTTGTTCTTCGTCATCTATTGGAGGTGATAGACGAAGTTTGCTTAGTCTTACACTAATAAATGAAGAGGTAGTTCCTTCTTCTGATGTTGCCCTTGGATGGGGTGTAGGAGTGTCAGAAGATAACTTGAAGGAAAGAGAAGTCCTTACTACCTAACAACAGCATAAGAAAGTTCCTATAATATCATAGTGTAAGAGGGATGTTCTTGCTGTATCACAGAGCCGAAGAGTAGTTCTTGTTGTATCACAGCACCAAAGGAAAGTTCTTACTATAGCATAGTGTAAAAAGGAAATTTTTGATGTATCACAGTGCCAAAAGGAAGTTCTTAATGTATCATAATGCCAGAGGGAAGTTCTTGCTACATCACCATGCCCAAAGGAAACTTCTATTCTGTCACAACATCTATTACAGTGAAAGCAAAAGAAGTAAAAGCAAGGTAGTGACTCTTGACTTCAAAGTGCTATCCACTATTATTAGATGAAAAAATCTAATAAAGGGCATTTCATTTGGTTAAATGAAGAGATTTCTCGACTAAAGCTCCCCGGCTTTGAAAGTGACAAACAAGGTCATGCCCCCATGCAACACCTTTCCATGAGGGACATGAAAAGTTGAGAGTGTTCTTTCACTCTTCGTTCCCAGTCATCTTTTGTTCACAGAAAAGATGTGTAGAGTGGTTATTTATCTACCAATGCTTTACCCCATTATGATAAGAAGGACCATATTGACGACTACTTCCTGTCACCCATCAAAGTGATGGAGGATCCTCATGAATATTCAGTGGAGACTCCTTGCCAAAGAAAAACAATACTTCCAGATTACAATTTTGTTTATAATGGTGAAAGAGAGGTTCAAAGGCACATTGCCAAAGAATAATTTCTTCAAACTTTGGGTAGAGCATATCACAACCATTCATGAAGGTACACTTCACCAAGCTGGTATCTATGATACCATTCTCTATACCCATAGTCCGTTTCACAGGCATATGGAAGCCATGTGTGACTTCATTCAATTCTAATCTCTAACAACCAACTCCTTTCATTTCCCTTGTGCTGAGATGAGCATCACACTATGGGATCTCAATGTCGCCTGTGGGTTGCTTGTCATTAGAGAACCTTTTGATTTGCATCTCCCACCAAATGAGGATTTCAAAAGGGGCAATTTGGGATTTTGTGTTTGGAGCATAATCAGTAAATTTAAATGCTTTGGTGCCAAATTCTCTTGGATAGGTAGGGTACAACTATTTGGGCAAATCTCTTATCCGAAAGCCTAAGTGAAGGAGATGGCTACACTTGAAGATTGGGCCAAGTAGAATATTTGGGTTGATGAAGCCTTCTTAAGAGGCATTGCTCCAAAGGAGAAGTTAGTCTTATTCTTAATATTGTGGCTTTCAATCATTATCTGCCCATTATCAGCTCATGACTACTGCATCAATCCTATACGCTTAACTCCAGCCATCAAACTTGCAAAAGGGAAGAGATTAGCCATTGCTTCCCATGTATTGTGCGATATCTATCATGGGCTTAGTGAAATTGTCATATGTTGATCCAGACCAGTCCTATGCAACACTTACTTCTCTGCACATTTCTTTATGGCTTGGCTGGGGGTTTACTTCCCTTGGATTTATAGGGTGGAATAGCCAATACAATCACTGGCAAGAGTCTTTTGTTGGGAAGTATTATGACCGACATTTTAAGAATATCTCATTTTATGAAGTGACTGACCGTATGTTCTACATAAATTTTCCTAAGAAATGTTTTTATTTACCCTAGTTAGCAATCTTATAGGATTCGAGATGAAAGGCACGGATAGTACTTTTGTAAGGATTGATGAGTATATAATTCTCTTACAAAGTTGCTTACTTATTTTTCAAGATGGTCCTATGTTTTGGGAAAAACCATATTTCCCATATTAGTTTGCCAAGCAGTTTGGCTATGACCAGGAAATGCTAGGTCATGTTATGAAAATATCATGAGAGGAGCATGAAACAAAAATGGGCCCATCTTGGTGGTATATATTATCATTCCATTTTACTACTACATTTCATGACTATGACATCTTCTTGCTTGGTCCAGCCTAAGTAATCCACATATCTAAGGACTACACTTGGTGATACAGTAGCAATGGGGGCAAAATCAGCAGGGAGATGCTTCCAAATTGTGGTCTGATTGTTTATTGTCCATTGATTTCCTCTTTTGTACTTGAATGCATGAGGATATTTTTTTCTTGGGGTTATAATTGGCTATAGATTTTAAAAGGTTAGCTACTTTTCCACCATACATGTTGTGGCTAGATGATCATCGCCCCCGACAAAATATTTATCGCACTGACCATAATCGTATCGAGTGGTGGGGTTTTGGTGAGCAAATATACTACTATGTTGTCTTAGGCAACAAAATTTAGTACCTTGCTCTAATTTTAGATTTCTGTAGTAGTGCGACTAAGGGTCAATCCCATGGAGATTATCTAGCTTAAGTTTATAAAATGTGAACAAGAAAGGGGGGTTTTGAATGTAATAAAGAAATTTTTATAAAAGAAATCTATCAGAGAAGAAAACATTAGTTCAAGTCAACATCCACCATGAGAATCTCATAATTGATCATTAACACAATTATAAATCAATTCACACTTTGAATATTCACCATTGGAATTATTTTTCCTATATCTCCTTCAACATAGTCAATTAGAAACACGTGATCCAATTATGCCTAACTACTAAACAACCTCAAACATGTGCTAGAGATTTTATTTAATAGCAGCCTTCAAATTTGTAGAGATTGATGAAGCTAAACAACACAAACACATGTGGTTGCATTTAATTTAGTTAAATATTCTTCCTAAGATTTAATAACTACGATAACAGCAAATTATTAAACCCTAGTTGCTTCGCAGGTTAGAGGGATCAAACGATTATGGATTTGATATCTAATCTAGCAAGAGATTATAAGAAATAATAAACTAGTACATCTCCTAACAATTAAACATAACAATCTTAATCATAAACAAAGAAGAACATTCAATACTCGAAGGATAAATTGAAAAATTAAAACAAATTAGATCTCACAATATATAGATTCTGAGGCTTTTGTCTCCTTAAACAAACAATTAAAGTTTAGCCACACAGGGCCATGAAATCAAAAAGAAAATAAAATAAAAGAGAGATGAGAGAAAATTCTCTATCAAAAGCAGCCAAGAAGTCCTCTCTAAACCATAGTAAAAGGACCCTCAAAAACCCTAAGAAACTACTATTTAAAATAGATCCAAAATACACAAAATTCAAAAAAAATTAAAAGCTAAAAATTTTGATCAGTTGCTAGCACTACTGGCGCTAGCTTGCTATCTAGTGGGGTGGTGTTGATTATGAGCAGGCATCGACGATGCCGATTTGCTATCCGCTAGACATGCATCCACTGTTTCGACCATAACTTCCTCATTTCAAATTGGAATTGTATGATTCCTCTTGCATTGGATAACTTCAAGATTTATAACTTTGATTTTGATCACTTTTTACAAATCATCCTATAAATATGGAGAAATTGGTACATGAGGGATACCATGTGTAATCTTCAGCTCCTTTTTGCCATGTTTTGATACTTTCTCCACTCAGTTGTCCTTGATGAAGTCTTTATCTCTTAGAAATATATTTTTTTTTATTTTTCTATATCATCTTTAATCAACTCAATCGAATGTCAAATGAGAGAGTTATGCCCAAAATATGGAGTGATGCTGAAATTGTCTAAAATCCTTCAATTGACTTTTTTTTGCACTTAACCACTCCAATTGTCTCCTAAATCAAAATATTAGAATAATGATTGCATATAGAAATCAAATAAGTGTAAAAGATTAAGTATTAAGAAAATAAAATATGAAATTTTGTATTCTCATCAAATTATCCACACTTAACTTTTGCTTGTCCTTTGGTAAAACTCAAATTCGCTCTCTCCAAAAAGAATATCAAGGTTGCAATTATCATAAACAAAGAACAACCAAAACTCTTCAAAACTCATAATATATCATGAATAAATCATTCCTACACAACCTACAATCATTCAATATGCATTCTCTTTTAAAGATGGATCAAAGTAAACAAGTAGAACTCTCATGGAATTAAACACTCCACTCTCATGTGTTTGAAGAGTATATGTTCTGCTTAAATTCTTTAAAATAAAAATGATCTACTATAAGCTTGCACATATTCTCATTTTTAATCACTCGGATCACATGCATATCATGAATCATAAGGACTTTCATGGGTTGTAATGGGGTATAGGGTAAAGGTGAGAAATATTTGGAGATGTAGCTCAAAAGCCATTAAAACTAGTGAAGCACAAATAAATCAATTCAAGCTCAAATATATAGGATGTGTAAAATCACTTATTTTCTTCAGCATCTTTCACTTTTGAATACATGATGTATAAACAAATCCCTTCCCTTAGAGTTTTGATATTTTCTTTTCCTTTCTTTTTCATTCATCATTTTTTTCACAATTTTGAGAACAAAAATCAGTTCCATTTCATCAATCATAGCCATACCACAAATTTTGACACCCCCACACTTGATTTCTTTGCACACCCATACATAGCACAATGATAGCCCATGGTCTCTTAGCTCTATGGCTTGGGTAAGAATATTGCTTTTCTGGGTTTTAAGCTTGTAACATAGGTTCACAATAAAAGTTTATAAAGCTCAAAGGGGCTCAACAAGAGGAAAATTTTAATCACAAGGATAGGCTATTTGACTCATATAGTTCAAAACAAAGAAGGACTTAATTATGTTCATGTATGTATGTATCAATGTGATCTCAAAGAGAATCAAGGCAAGTTCTAGAGAAACAAATCCATGGAGGAATATCTCTCATGAAGAAAAAGAATGAGGCTGATGTGGATGTCTCAGTCTAGAGGCTCAAAATCTCACCAACTTTTGTCTACAAGATTTTTCATCACTATTATCAAGGAAAACAACTGAACCAAGCAATTACAAATTGAAAGATTACTTATTCGATCATGTTATGAATTATTCAAGCTTAGTTGAATATTACTCATATATCCTCAACCTCAAATCATCAGAAACTACCAAAATAAAGGGTAAAACTGACTCTCTCAAAAAAAATTTCAAAAATAAAAGCAAAGATAAAAACAAAAACATAAAAACACAACCTAAACCTAAATCCCCTTCCCCACACTTAAAACTTACATTGTCCCCAATTTAAGGTCAAATACAAAGAAGATGCAAGAATAACTATAATATAAATACAAAAATAAGAAAGAAAAATACAAACTCCTCTTGGGTTGCCTCGCAATCAGTGCTTTTGTTTATATTTGTTGACTTAACTCACTACATCTTTCTTTAATCTGGAGCAATTGCAAACTGGAAATAATGAAGCGTGCATATAAATGGGTCAATTCCTTTAATATCTTTCATTATCCAATGGATAGCTCTCTTATGCTTCTTAAGGACTTGCACAAATCTTTCTTCTTTTATTACACTGAATTTGTTGGATATGATCATAGGTAAGGTTTCTCCATCTTTAAGGAACACCTAATTGAGGTGATTGGGAAGAGGCTTCAAATTTGGAATTGATACCTACAAAATAATGGTAAAAGGATCTTGTTAGAAACTATGAACTTAATGCAAGGATCATTACCTGCTTTTGGTAACTTCAGAAAGTCATCTAATGCTGTAATAGTTTCCTGCAAATCAGTACTCAAGGTAACACCTCATTCTCCTTCTCAAGATGTTTACTAATGGAAATTTATAATTCATCTTTTCCAAGAAGTTCAAAAATTTCCTGTACACAAGAATCAATCTCATTAACAAAGAAAATTGGATCATCATCATCAAGATATTTCATGGAATCATAAATATTAAATTTAACAATTTCACCATCAAATTTCATAGTAAGTGTGCCACTGTGAACATCTATCTTAGTCTTGAATGTTTTTAGGAAGGGTCTTCCTAATAGAATGTGACTAGTGCGATTACCATTCTCCATATCTAGCACATAGAAATCAGCAAGAAATACCAATTCATTGACTTACACAAGAACATCCTCAATTACACCTTTGGGATATGCATTGGATCTATCAACCAATTGAATCACAAAACTAGTCTTATTCAAAAGTCCAAGTTTCAAAGAAGCATATAAAGAATAAGGCATAAAATTAATTGAAGCTCCTAAATCTAACATGGCCTTTTCAAGTTTAGTGTTACCTGTCATGCAAGGGATAGTAAACATACCTGGATCTTTACACTTTGCAGAGAGTTTTCTTTGAATGATTGCAAAAATATTCTCCTCTACTCTCACCTTCTCATATCCTTTAAGTTTTGTTTCCTCTTTATTGTACACAATTCTTTCAGAATTTTAGCATAAAGAGGTACTTGTTTAATGGCATCAAAAGTTGGAATATTTACTTCACATTTATGAAAAGTCTCATAGAAATCTTTATAGTTCTTAATTTTGTGAGATTCTACTAAACCTTGAGGAAAAGAAAGTACTATTTTATATTCAAAAAGAGGTGAAAACTTACATTTGGCTACTTCATTGTCCTTAAAAAGGTTCTTGTCTGCAATAATATCTTTCTCTTTTGCTTTCTCCATTGGTGTATAGTTTACTTTTATTGGAATCTCAACCTCCTTACCATTTCTCAAAACAATTGCACTGACATACTCTCTTGGGTTCACCATAGTTTGAGAAGGCAATTTCCCTGAACTTTGTATCTCCAGCCAATTGATTGTTGTTGCCATCTAACTCATCTGATTCTCCAAACTCTAAATGATAGCCTTCATCTCCTGTTGATATTGCAAAGCGTTAGAGGTAAGAGACTTAAAAATATCTTCTAAAGACATACCAAAGTTAGAAGTTTGTCCTTATGGTTGTCTAGGTGGGTATGACTGTTGATACTGCTAAAAATTTAGGCCATTTTGAGCAAGAGGCTAATTTACTTGTGGGTTCCCATAGCTGAAATTAGGATGATTCCTCCATTCTGGGTTGTATGTATTCAAATAAGAATCATAATTTCTTTGTAGCTATCTAGAAAAACCAACCATTACGTTCACTTGCTCAATAGGTTCCTCTTGAGGAGTTGGGCACGTATTAGTTGGATGTCCTACTATGGAGCAAATTCCACAAGCTTTCTTTATTTGCATGTTCGCTACAACTAATTAATGAATAAGAGAAGTTAGACCTACAATTTTTTGTTCTAGGGAGGAAACACTTACCTCATTAATAGGCTTGGATAGAGAACGAAGCCTATTGCGAAATTGTTGTAAGTTAGTTATCATGTTTGCAATCAAATTCCTTGCAGCTTTAGGAGTTTTATCCACCAAAACTTTTTTGCTAGCGGCATCAATCATGCTCCTTTCAGTGGGTAGATGATCCTTATAGAAATACTAGATGAGTAGTTGTTCACTGATTTGATGATGGGGGCAGCATGCATATAATTTTTTGAAATACTCCCAATATTCATATAGGGATTCTCCACTATGCTATCTTACACTACAAATTTTCTTTCTAATTTTGGCTACCCTTGAAGCTAAAAACAATTTCTTGAAAAATAACCTCTTCATCTCATTCCATGTTTTGATGCTCCTAGATAGTAGATAGTAAAGCCAATCCTTAGCCAAATCCTTCAAACAGAATGGAAAGGCTCTCAATTTTATTTGATTTTTAGTCACCCCGGTTGGTTTCATACTCGTACACACCAAGTAAAGCTCCATTAGATGCTTGTAAAAATCTTCACCTGCAAAACATGGAAAGTGAGCAAGAGATGAATCAGTCCATATTTTAATTCAAAATTTAATATTAGCATCTAAAGTAGAAAATGTTATGCATAAAGGTTATTGATCTAAATCACGTGTGGTAAGCTCTTTCAAGGTTCGATTTCCAGTCATGACCTCCTCCTTTTCTGAATTCCTCTAAGCTTCACTCCTTAACTTATGCAAAGTTCTTTCAATTTCTAGTTTGTATTGCAAATCACCTTGATTAGAAGATTGAGTAATAGTCATAAATAATTAAGAAAAATCTAATGAATCCTAAAAGAAATAAAAATAAATAGGAAAAAGCACAAAAGCACAAAAGCATAAAAATCAACTAGAATGCCTCCCCGACAATAGAGCTAAAAATTTGGTGCACTGTCATAGACAACCAAATTTAGAACCTTTCTCTAATTTTAAATTTTTGTAGTAGTGTTGTTGGGATTAAGATAAAATCCATAGCAAAAAATTAAACCATGAGCCCCATTATAATAGATGGCATAAACAAGGCAGACTCTTCCACAAAATGGTGAAGGCAAGCTCTAGTTTCCCAAATTGCCCCCTTGGGAAGAGGTTAGCATTCCTAAACTACCCCTTGAGGTGAAGGCAGACTCCATTTTCCCAAATTGCCCCTTAGGAGGAGGTGGATATTCCTAAACTGCTCCTTGAGGTGAAGGTAGGCTCCAGTTTCCCAAATTACCCTTTGGGAGGAGGTGAGCATTCCTAAACTGCCCCTTGAGGTGAAGGTAGGCTCTAGTTTTCCAAATTGCCCCTTGGGAGGACCTCCTAAACTGCCCCTTGAGGTGAAGGCAAGCTCTAGTTTCCTAAATTGCCCCCTTGGGAGGAGGTGGGCATTTCTAAATTGCCCCTGGAGGTGAAGGCAGGCTCCAAGCCTATAAATACCGCTTCCTCTTCTTAAGAGGGGGAGAAAATTTTGAGGGAGAGAATTTGAAGAAATAGAACTTGGAAGAGGAGCTTGAGGAGTCTTTAAGAGGTAGGTGCCTCACTCGACACTGGTGGCCTTTGGCCCCTGGTAATTTCTCTAGTGCCTAAGAGCACTCTGCCATGGCCCCACCACGGTGCACACATAGGTCCCACCAATGTTGTAGTAATGGTGAGTCCCATATGTCCAATGGACAACAGAATAATGTTGGATTAGATATTTTAAATACATTAAAACCTATTTAAACCCTGATTAAACTATGTAACTGCCCCATGAATTAGGAAATAATAATATTGTCTTGAATTAACTAAAAACCATCATTAGCACTAATCACTATCATTAGTGTTAATCATGATTAGGCTTAATTAACTCAAAGTGTAATTAGGCTTGATTCATGTAACCTGGATCTTCGATCTCTCATAGTATAAACGACAGAGATTGCCCACTTGCAGCCTTCAATGGGATATTGGAAAACGCCACTCATCAACTCATTCAAAAGCCTAAGTCTAGGACCGAGTCACTGATCATGACTCATCGAGTCATTGAGTCATGACTCACTTAGTCAAACTTTAGCAAATACCAATCATCGCAAAGCCTAAGGCTAGGACTGAGTCATTGAGTCAAACCTTAGCGTATACCATTTATCAAAACAGTCAAATCCAATCATCCTGGCCCACTTTTCCTAAGCTTCTCATTGGTCAGTTGAGAGAGCCGAGCTAAACCCAGTTAACCTAGCCCACTCTTCCTAAGCTTTTCATGGGTAATTGAGAGAGCCGAGCCAAATTCAGTCATCCTGGTCTCACTTTTCCTAAGCTTCTCATGGGTCAATTAAGAGAGCTGAGCTAAACCTAGTTAACCTAGCCTACTCTTCCTAAACTTCTCATGGGTAATTGAGATAACCAAGCTAAATTCAGTCAACCTAGCCCACTCTTCTTAAGTTTCTTATGGGCAATGTGAAAAAGCTTAACTAAACCTAGGTCACCTGTTTTCTTTTGATCTCTTTTAGGTCTAAACATAATCGAGATCACCCAATCCTGAGTCCTTTCGGGATATGCCAACTGGGCCACAAAACATCTATTGTCTCTATGGTTTCTTACAATCTAAATAACAGAAATAACCCAGTCTTGATTTAACCCGGGATAAATAATCGGATCAAAATACCCATTTTCTAAGTTAACCCAGTGTCTAGCAACCCAGCCTAGAGCCGTGTCATCCTATTTGCCCATTGAATTGAGCTAATCTTCTAAATATCAAGTCATCGCAATGTGCTCGGTGATCCTAAAGACAACACACAACCATTTTGAGAGAGTGTGTTTTATTTTTGGATTTCTAAGATGCATTGTACTTTTCCGTTTAATCAAGGGTTTTCTCCCATTGTGGCAATGTAATTAGGACCGCTTGTAGTCTGGGATGTGAACATACAATTTTTCTGATGTACACAACAAGTGTAATCAATTTAGGATAATCAAATAAAAATGAAAATTGTTTGATTCATTCCAGAAATGAAAAATATTGTAATGTTGTTCCATTTTTTATTTCCTCCTCTTTTTATACTTGTTACAAAAATGGTGAACCCTACGTGAAACATCCCACCCTTCATCTTTAAGGAAAAGTAATACTAGTGCATCTTAGATACTTTATTCTTTCATGAAACTAAATAAGCTCTTTTATTGTTCTTTGCAGATCTTCCGTCATTTCTATTCTCACTCTCTTTCTTCTCTCAAGATCGGTGCTAATGGTAACCTCACTCACTTTTGGATTTCTGCTAGGAGGCGGCTTCGCCATCAACACCTGCACAACTTTGACAGGAGTGTCCCTCACTCCTTCATTATAGTGCCGACCGGCCCGGCACCAGCCATCTACAAGAGGGACATGACTCTGATTTTTCCTCACCCAGAGCAACATTGGCAACTTCCAGAATAGTTTCAGCAGCACCGGAGATTGTCTTAGTAGCACCAGGAGTGGCTTCTACTAACTTAACCTCCGACAATAAGGTTGAGAAGAAGCACAAAAGGAATAGGAGGTAGAGGAGAAAAGCTATTTCCCCTCATGCTCCTAGAATAGTTGGAGGTGAATTTGTCTATGACACCACTCCAAACTCTCCAAAGACTGGGAGTACTTAGGTCTTTGCTCTCCCAAAATAGAAGAAGGTCATAGCTATCGACCTTGCCAATGCAATTAAGGGAAGGCAGAAACGAGCTCCCTTCAATCCCAAACCTACTGGCCCTTTTGGAAGGAATGCACAGAGCAAAGCTTCCAAGGGTTATGTTCAACCTGCCAATGGAATTGGTAGATGGATGATGAAGAAATGAAAGTCCAAGAAGAGATCTACTCAGAGGTTGACCATTCAAGAAAAGGATGGATGGAAGTTAACATCCGAGAAGCACACTGCCATAGTAAGAAGACCATCTCCATCCCAAGATAAATACTGGGAAAGCAATATGTTCTCTGCTTTAGCCAATCTCTCCTATTCTTAAAAAAGAGAGATTGATAGAACATACACCTGACAGATGCCAAGGAAGGCATCGAAGGTAGAAAAGAGGGAAAGAAGGTTCGATTTTGATAGCTCAAGAAGAAGAGACCAGAAGAAGAGGAAAGTGTAGCCTGTTAGTATCTGCACCACTTCGGTCGACAGGGACCTGTCGCTGACATCACCTAGCCAACCTCGTCGGGGTATCATCACGAGGTCGATGGCTAGATCTATGGTGCCTCCCCCAATATTTCACTCACTAACGAAAGATGCTGGAAGAGAAGATCAAGTGCCCACATCTCCCCACCAATTAATGCACAGACATCAATTTATCCCAACAGTCACATCTTACATGACTAAGGGAAATGCATCTCCCACTTCCCTAGAAGAGATAATGTGACGATTGGAACTACTTGAGACTAAAAATTAGCAGTTAAGAGAGGCATATGCATAATAGAATGTTGGATAAACATCCAATCCTTGTCAACCATCCAATGTTGCATGTCATCTCAATCTTCCCTCCATGGGAATGATTACGCCACTAGGACCGTTCGTCTTTAACCCGCAAAGAGGAGATCCCCTAATACTGAATGCCTCACCCCTTGCCTCTCCAATTGTTTCACCTTGGTGACCACCCAATATTAATGTTCATGCACAACCATTTGATGCAAACGTTCCACCACAAACGTTCGGCGCAAATGCTCATGCACAACCATATCAGTTGAATTTGTATCTCATGGCACACTTTAATGAGATGATGAATAACTGGATGGTCCAATGACAAATAAACCTACCTTCTTAAGTGCCAAACATTTATCATCGACTGTATTTGTTGGAGATCGAGAATAAGCCCTTCTCACTAGGCTCCCTGATGGTTCAAATTTAATACCTCGCAAGTGCACGGTCGATGTATAGTCTAGTGTGCTTATGCAAGGGTCGATCCCAC
>JAYJMB010031373.1:0-21831 GCA_036873735.1 Pouteria campechiana
CTCTCTCTCTCTCTCTCTCTCTCTCTCTCTCTCTCTCTCTCTCTCTCTCTCTCTCTCTCTCTCTCTCTCTCTGTATGGGTGGGTGTGTTTCTGTAGCTGTAGCTGGCGTTGAAGCAGAGTGAGAAGAAAACAGAGCATTTTTATACGGAGGGGGTTGCCAGGGGCGGGGCGGGAATGCAAGAGGAGAGGATTGTGTTCGTACTCGACCTAGGAGACCAAAACGCGTCTCGTACCCGGGTTTTTCTTCTTCAAATGTGGGCTCCACGCCCGTTTTCTTCGCGGAAAATTTTGCCATAAAGTCCTCTTCTGATTTGGGGTCAGCGAATGCTCCTCGCTTCGACAATAACGGCCGAGGAAAAATTGCAGTGAATTCCCCTTCTTATTTGGGGTTTGCGCAATCTCCTTGCTTTTACAATGACGGCTGTGGACCTCCGTTGGTGTTTTATACTTTTGTAGTTTTGTCAACTTCACTGGCTCCAAAGATTCTTTCTGTGACTGAAGGTGGTATTTTAAAATAACCAAAATATTGCAGCAGATGCTAAGATGTAAATATTTTAATAAAAGTGTTATTCTACTTGGTTTACCATTAAATCAGTTAGGCTCTATATGAATGCATTGGCAATTTAGTGGATTAGTAATACACTTCCCTTAGCACACTTTTTAGACTCTATGAAGCTTTTTGTGATTCATTTGCAATAAAAATTTTAATTTTTGATCAAATTGTTCATATTAATATACTCAATAAAGCTTTTTTTTAATTCATTTTCCTGCTGATTATTATATTTAATATCAAAGGTACCATAAATTTTCAATTATTGAACTTCAATAAAATAGCATGATATGCTCTGTCTTAAAGTTTTTTATTAATATTTTGTATATTATCTTATACATTAATGAGAGATAACAACTTATGTTGTTGAAATTATAGGAGAGGATGATAATCTTACCCGCTAAAATTTATAGAAAAGCTCATATATCTCCAAAAATTAAAATGTTAATAATAATTTTATCCTTCCATTCATGTCTAGAATTTTGATGCTAGTCTTATGAGCATTAGGTTAAAGCTAAATATGTAAAATTAAACTGGCTAGTAAAAGTAATTTTTTATCCATTAATATAATAATTAAATAATTAAATTTTATTTTTATAATAATTATCATCTTTATGTGAGATACACTTGTGATTAGACATTTATAAATAATAATAATTCATAGATAATTAAGGTAGAATAAATTTGATATGAATATAATTTTTAATATTTTTATTCATTTAGTTTATGGGGTATTTTATTTGAGATCATATTTTTAATAAATAATTCAAGATAATAATAAAATCAAAAAATAACTTAGAAATTGTTTATGAACTTGTAAATCAAATAAATATTAAGTTTTTATATATGAATGAAGGACATTTTTGTAACTTAGGAAGACATTTGAGAAAACTCAAATTTCTAAATTATATTCTCAGTTTATTATTATATGAATGGCCAAAATTATATTCTTAAATTTTCTAAATTATAGCATGTGCAATAAAGCTGATTGTATCATAAAATAATTATAAAATGAGATAAGACTTCTAAAAGCCACTATTTTTTCTTGAGTCCTTTGATTTCCTTGAATTGCAATTGCTTAACAAATTTGGATGACTTCCACGCACGGTGCAAGCCTATAATCTATGACTAATAATTACATGTGGGTATGGGGTTAAACAGAATTTCTTTAAAATGACACCAGCACATCGAGGTAGATGTGTGTCATTTTTAAACTGAAAGGGAGGTATTTGCAATTATCACTTATGAGAGTTTATTAAATTTACAAATCGTATGTACTTTTTATTTTTCAGACATTATCATATTTTAGCAAGACGTTAACTATCCATGGTGTTTAATATGATTTATTTAGTTAAAATATTAAAATTATTTTAATAAGAAATTTATATATACTTTTGTTAAGGACCTCTAACACCGAATATCCATTGTCCAGCTAGTACCATGCTACGTTAAATTACTATTATGATGACAAGTCTCTTCTTATAAAATGTGGGTTTTACGACTTTGAAGTCTTTCCTTCCCTAAAAGGAAATTATAAAAGAACTAATGATGCGTATTTCTATGGAATTCTTCTCTAAATAAAAATCTCCACTTTATCTACGTACGGATTGCATATATTCACGAAGGCGTATATCCCTCATGCTCAACGATAAAATATACCAAGTATTCACTTTCTTAGATAAGTTTTTTCTTTAGAATTAATCCTCCCTACTAAGGTTTCTTACTAACTTGAACGTAAAAATATCTATGCTAAGACTACCCGTAGTGCCCTATAATATTTTCTCTATCTTGTAGAATCTTTATTCAAGAATATATAGAGACCAGGTTTGGATACGACCAAACAACTTTCATATTAAAAAAACTCTAAACAAACTTTAAAGAAAAGATGAAATATGCAAGAGAGTATAATTAGAATCATTGTTTTTATTTTACTAAAATATCATAATTTATAGAAAATGAAAAGGGCATATAATGTACCTAGGTACATTATATAAATACCTCATTGTCACCCCATTAAATGTCATGTGACATATTAATTGCTTAAAAGCTCTATTTTTTTTATTATCAATATTTTTAAATATTATTTTACGTCTTTTCATTCATGCGTCTGACCTGGACCAAATTCGAACGTTTTCTAATGATCCGGACGGTCCATATTCCTTTTAACGCTATATATAAGGGGTATTGATTTCTGAATAATCGATCATTCATTCTGATTACTGCCATTGATTCTTGGACCACAATAAATACGACCCATTGAGGGTATCTTTCCGTGATCTAATTGCATATATGAAGCTGATGATCAAAGAAATCAAAGAAATTAAAATAACATAGAAAATAAGAAACCCATGGCTGTCGGATTGGAAAAATCTCAGCCAACGATTTTTGGCCGTTCGAGTTCAACCGCGAAGGATGCTGAATTTGCCAAGTATTATACCATCTTTATTCTTTGGCGATAATTCACATACCTCTTAAGATTTGGTAGAGAATCATTATCAACGGTCTGGATCATTGAATTAAGGAGCCAATAGTGCAATTAATATTTAAGAGACCTTGTACCAGCTGGAATTTGGTTGGTAGAGTGGTAGACGCGCGCGCTGTGCATGTGATATTAAAATTTCAGAGGTAAAACTTATGGGAAGTCATGATCACGTTTATAGCCAGGGGGAAAGAGATTGGATCGATCTTGACCGTCCAGAGGCGCAAGGCATGAATGCCATGTTGGGTGGAGGACTTGTATAACATTTCACTGGTAGAAATTAGGTGGACCGTCGCCCGGGAAATTTGTTACATCTTACATAGGGAAGCCTTAGGTTTGACCTAGATTTTATTATTTTTTTAATTTTTTACTGTAGGGTCATATCTTCTACTGTGGGCTCCACATTTCGATAGGTTTGATTTGGGTGGAAAACTTACAAAATACGTATCTGCATGAGCAGGAGCCGCCCGAGCCAATAGACTCATGTTCAGCCTGACACGACATTTGCATTTCCATTTCGTCATCTCAGCCGCCAAAGTTCGTACGGATCTCCGATGGATCAATAGTAGAATTGAATGGAAAGCACAGCAATGTTACGATACTGATTGAAAATATAGGTATTAATAAAAAAATTAAAATTTTATGGAAAATAAATGTTAAATCAATCTTAGAAAATGAAATTTTTCAAGAAATTGATTTTCAATAATTAAATTTTTTTTATCATTGCTCATATTTCCGATCATCCTCCCTAATTCTTCCATTAAAAGATATATTTTACTAATATTATGCCTTATTCCGCTGACTTCAAAGTGTACTTCAAATATACTTTTGTTTCATAGAAAATTTATCCTTTTACCCCATTTCTATCCTATTTAATAGGATGCAATATTCTAACTGCTAGGCTAATTTACATCTTTTTATAATGATTATTAGTTGTATTTTCAATTATTATCCTTTATCCTTTTACATAAAAAATTTATTTCATTATTTTTATTTATTTTATTTCTAATCATTATCCTCTGGCCTATTCTATTATATCAATTTTTTATTTGTTTTTCATATTCCTTTTTTTGTCACACTTATTAGTTTATCCACACGGGCCTGCGAAGCCTACCTGCATGGCCTACCTCCACATACATAATCAAAGCTTCCTAAGAGAGATTGGAGTAAAGAAGTTTAATGAATCCCATTGTGGGGATCCACCAGTCTATTTAGAGAAGAAAATGGAAGAAATTTTTGTTTCGAGCTTCCTTTCTGACTAATTGCACTCTATCCTAGTAATTCTATTTTTTTCAATTATAACATATTTTTACTATTAAAAAGTATATTTATATTATCTTTATTCATTACATAATTAACATTGTTTCCTTTATATGCCCTTCTATCATTTTTCCTTTTCATCCACCCAATTTATTATTTACTTTTATCTAAGAAAGGTAAATATTTTATTTTTATTTAACTTTATCCATTCCATTCTTGAACCTATATTTTCATATCGTTTTATCCTTTCTACAGGAAAAAGTTATAATCATATCTTTTTCATATTTGTTATATGTGCTATTTAGTGATTATTGCAATCCTCTAGTTTATATTTATTTATTAATTCTCCAATGTCATTTTTATCATAGTATTATCAAATTTCTCTTATTACCTTGATATTTTACCCATCTAATCATGAGCAATGAACATGGAAACTTGATCTTAATAGAAAATTTAATAATTTGTAAGTTTAAAAGAATAATTGTTAATGCTTGATTCAATTTTCAAATTTCCCATTAAGATGCATAAGTAAAGGTTAGCCGATCATATCGACTCCTTTTACCGTGGTAGTCAGTGGCCTGCAATGCCGCGAAGGAGGGGCGGAATCAGAATAAAGAATTGAAGAAAACAGAGCAGTTTATATTTTTTTTAAAAATAGTATGTCTTAAGCCTGATTGCTTTTATTAGTTTATATAATAAATAACTATCATGAATTGGTGAAAACTAACTATTCATCTTATTACTTGTAAACAGTGTGATCAGAATCAGACGGACGATTAAACCGGTCATATGTCCAGTTTAGGGTTTCGATCGATTCAATTGGATGAACTATTTTTTTGAATAAATAAATAAATATATATATATATGTGTGTGTGTGTATAACTTGATTTTGAAATATCTAAACCTTAGATATTAATATAAACATATATAGTTATAATATTATATTATTTAAATTTATTTTTTAATATATTAATAATATTATAATAAAAATTTTACTATTGAACCAAACCTAGCCGGATCGGACCAGTTTGTGTCGTCGGGCCGGTCCGGTCGGGGTAGGATTATGATAACACTGCTTGTAAAGACTAAAGAAGATAAAAATCTAATTCACGAATCACAAGGGTTGTTTTTTAAAACTCTGAAAAATGACCCTGATTCACAATTGGAAGTTTCAATGGCATGTTTACAGAATTCCTGGCAAGCATTGCACGTCCAACACATGGGAATGGGATCTCAGCCCAGGCCGCACTGGATGACAGTCTGACATGGGATTTACTCTGAAAGAGGATGATGGTTGATACCCAGACACTTGGATATAATACAAATGTACGAATTAAACTACGCTGCCTTGTCTACCTAAAGCATATAAGATCGGTTCAAGAATCCTACGCGAGATTGACTGGTTGTTGGATTCAGAAAATTGGTTTTTCACCCATTCAAAGATATATCCTTGTATCTTCATTAATATATCTAAACCGTGTCCTACAGGCCTTTATTTAATTAATTTATGTGCCAACTACCAAATATATGTTTAAAATTGATATTTTTGAAAAGTAAATAAACAAAGATAGTCACTTATATTAACCACGAGATTTATTCCTCGCGTTACCTTGTAACAATTCTCTTTTTGTACTCTACGACATCCCAAAATAACCTTAATTTTTTTTTAAATTAAGATATTATTTTTTATTTATATAACAAAAGATTTATATTTAAAATGGTTAAAAATTAAAATATTTACGAGATTTTAGCACCAATATTAGGATTAAATGAACAAATTTAAAATGACTAGTGTTATTTTTTATAATATGATTTTTAACTATTTATTTGATGGTGGTAAGACAAATAAAAATTAGATATTTATAAATAATATGTAATAAATAATTTGGGTGAACTACAGTCTAGAAGAATATAAACCTCGGACTTAAGTTTGGATTAGTAAAGTTCGCTTTGGAGTAGAATTAAATGGAAAAAATAATAATTTTAAAAATTTAGGGGATGATGTTAATCATAAAGTGAATAAAATTTAAATAATTATAATATAATAATTAAAATTATAAATAATAATAGAAAAGTAAGATTATTATAAAAAGTATACATCAAATTAATTTTGGAAAAATAGATTTTTTCTAAATTTACTCTACTTATATGTATTTTAAATAACATTCTTAATTCGTGGTCTAGGATAGTGATAAATCATATTTTATTTGTAACTTATATTAATTTTACATATAGACGAAGATTATTTTTTTCATTTAGAAAATCTTTTGAGTCTAAAATATTTTTAATTATATAAAAATGGGAAAAGTTTCGTTGAAAGAAGAGCCGGGGTCAGTAGATCACCAGGTGCACCACACCAATGTTTCATTGATGCTGCTCGAGGGAGAATGCCACGTCAGAAATGGCACGCACGAGGTTTTTCAAGTGGCACCAGATATTGGGAAGAATATAAATGAAATATCATAAAAATTTGAATTTAATGCTCATGGAAAATTGGAAGTGTGCTCCCAAGATGTGCTTGAATTAGAATAGATAGATCAGAGTTAAATTTAACAAGTATAATCCACTTATTTTGTAACCAAAACACAATTTTAATATTTTTATTTTAATATTAATTAATTTATAAAAATTATTAATACTTATCACATCTTCTTGCTTTTTAAGTGAAGAAAACACAAAAATTATTACATTTTAAAGATTCTACCTATTCAAAGATCAGATTATGCTAATTTATTTAGTTCTAGATAATTACTTTAATTTGGTTAAATTAATAGATTTCATTTTCTTTTAAAAATATAAGATATTAAAAAATTTGATTATATTATTTATAATATATATTAGATTAGATATTGACCATAGATTTACTATGGAGGTATCTTTAGTTTTTTTTATTCTTTATAAAGCTGTTCA
Organism: Pouteria campechiana; assembly: GCA_036873735.1. Lineage (NCBI taxonomy): Eukaryota > Viridiplantae > Streptophyta > Magnoliopsida > Ericales > Sapotaceae > Pouteria > Pouteria campechiana. The sequence continues at coordinate 7,200 of JAYJMB010031373.1, forward strand.
AATCCATTGATTTAAGATAAATTATAGTATTTATTTATAAATAAATATTTTAATATAATTTAATTATTAAATGGGCAGATCATGAGAATAGTGATTTTAGCTCATTATTCACTTGATAAGAAAAAATAAAATTGTAGTTATATCTAGTTATTATTCTATTTAATTAGTTAATATAATATTATTTATGAAAAATAAAAATAATATTATAAATTCTAAAATACTTATATTATAGTTGTATTTTTATATTTATTAAATAATTTAAATAAAAATAAAAACTATATTAATTATGATTTTATTTTTTAAGTAACTAAAAACATAAAATCACTATATTCTCATTAAGGGTTAAATCACTATTTTTCATTAAAGATTAAATCATCATTATAACTAATTAACTAAAATAATTAATACATACAAAATTTCATTTTCACTTGGTGAGGAAATAAAGATCTAAAAATACTATTTCTCATTTAATGATTGAATTAATTAAAATATTTTTCTTTTCAAATAACCACCATAATTTATGTTAAACTAATGGATTTGCACAACTTTATAAAAAATAAAAAATTATAAATATATTTACATCAAATTTATGATTAATATCTACTTTGTCTTAAAATTTAATATAGTCTATTTTTTAATATTTTTATACTTTACAAGGAAGATCAAATTCATTAGTTTAATATAAATTAACATAATAATAAAATTAAATAACTTAACATAATTTAATCTTTGAATACGTTGATTCTAAAAAAAAATATTTTTGGTACTTTATTCACTTGAAAAGCATGATAATATGATAAGTATTATTATTTTTAGTAAATTAATTATATATAAATATATAAAGAGTAATAAGAGTTTTGATTTGGTAATAATTAGAAAATTCCCAATTCTATTGAATTTGTATCTAATTCAAACACCTCCTGCGAACGCATGAACAGTTTATATTATCATGCAATTTGACTTCTCATGATATTTGCTTTTAATCGTGTGAATATCGTGTCCTGCTTACATTAGTGAGATGACGTTAGACTGGTGCTGCGATTCTTGAAAGAAGAGTAATATCAGAGATATCTAAGATTGTCAGAAAAGAAGAGAAGTGCTAATTAATTCTGCTTTTGGAAAAGGTCAGGAAAATGTACGTGCAACAGTGACTGGTGAGGTGCTCAACTGTCTCCTGTACGGTTGCAGGTTTTCTCCCGTGGCTCTCTTTAAGAGTGATGATCCAAACCGTTCATTTGCTGACCTTAACCTTGGGATTAACGAATCAGTCGCTGTATTTAAGGGTTTAACAAAAGACCCAGTTTTAAATAGGGCTAGGGTTGCGTTTCACTAAACACCAAAAAAAACTGAAATTAATCTAAATTTATTATGCATATCTTTTAGTATATATTTTTAATAAATTAAACTTATACCTAAATATGAATTTTTGAAGATTTATTATATTAATATATTTTATATCTCTTAATTATTGTTCATGTAAAATTTACTTTTCAAATTTACTTTTCTTAAATAATTTTTTTATGAAAATTTATTATATTCTTAGAATATTTATAAAATTATAAATTAGTAATATGATATTTGATTTCTCTAGTTTATATCATATATTTTTAGAAGATATTTTGATATCATTTTTAATACACGTTAGTTTAATTAATCAAGTTTTGGTGATTTGAAGCTTTCTTAAAATAAAATATGAATTATAAAAAGTTTGAATTAAAAATAATAGGTAAAATGTTCAACCCAAAGTTCAATCTAAAACTTAATCATTGAACTCAAACCAAACCTAAACAATAGATTAAGATTAATTGAAACTTAAGTCAACTTGAGTTGCATCCTTAGATGTGTCTCTTTAAAAATTTATATATAAAGAAAAACATAAAAAAAGGGTGTTTGCCACCTCTCAAGGCAATAAAGTGTTAGAAAATGTTTTCAAGTGGTTCATTTTGTTATGGAGAACTTTGCTTTAAATATCATTTACTCTAAGGCTTTGTTTGAAAATGAGGAAAAGTATTTTTAATCTTTTTGATCTTTTTTCTTTTCTTTTTTTTTTACTTCTTTAATTGTAATTTGACTTCTTAACTAGCTAACAATTCTATTTTTTCTTATTTTATCTATTTTTATATTTTTTTTCTAAAAAATCTACTTATTTTATCTATACATTGATGATTGAAATAATATCTTTATGTGTCGATTGGTTTAACATATAGAAAATTGATTATTATATTAGTGTATATGTAAAAATTGAAATAAAAAATAATTAGTATGTAGATCTTCTCACTCTTGACATCCCTATGTTTTCTAAGTTAAAATAAGTGCCTTGCTAAATCTTTTCAAGGCTAGGGTACATTTAATTGACTTAAGCAACTTTGTATTTAAAATATAAACTAATGTTGATAAAATAAAAAATTAGTAAAAATAATTTTTAATGAAAAATAAAGATGAATAGTTAAACATATAACTAATAAAAAAATTTATTAAAAGTAGTTATGGTATCATGGTATCATATCATTAATATATATATATATATATATAAGAAGCATATTTCATATACACATATTTCATACATGCACCTACATATTTACATTGACAATACAATTATTTTAACTAAAATTTTATCATACATTTATAAAATCAATAAAGACATATTAGAAATTATTACAATTTATTAGTTATAGGTAATCCGAATTATTAGCCCAATCTTAATTACAATTTTTAAGAGTTGGGTAAGAATTTTAAAAATAAAGTTAAGAATAGGGTTGGACTGAAAATTAAAAAAAAAAAAAAAGCGATTCCAGCCAATGCAACCTCACACCATTGACACCCGTGGGACCCACGCAACTCAGCTCCTACCTTCCGAACAAGCAGGTGGAGGTGAACCCACCCGTTCCCATTCTCACGGCGAGTGTTTCCCCTCTTTGGGACTCAAATCTATCACCAAGATTATTATTATTATTATTATTATTTTATTTTTTACTTTTGGCCAATCTCTCGATCAGCGGTTGGCAAGTTTTCTAGCCAACTAGGCCAGCTAGAAGCTTGGTTCCACCATCAAGTCAACTCCGCCCTTATAAAGGTGACGCGAATCAAAGTCAAGAATATAGCGCATCGCATGGCTAGGATCATCAAGTGATTCCATTTATTAGTAGTTGCTTTCTCACCAGGGGACTTATGGAGTCTTCCCTTTAAAGTTTCAAGGGTCTTGTCGAGATATCTCATTTCTGGACATAAGGTTTGTATGGCACACCGGGGACGTGCTCCATCTGCAAGAACTACCTAACAGCCACAAGAACTTAGCAAGACTCCCAACTAAAAAAATAAAAATAAAAATAAAAATCTGGATTACAGAGTGTGCGCCAATGGCGTGGAATAATCTTAGGCTAATAATTAAGCCATTCGACACGCATGCAAGCCCTAATGAAAATTAAGATGGTCCCCATTTCCAACGAGGTCTAAGGACCACTCAAGTGAGTTGTAGCCTCCCAATCCCTTTCTGATTTTGTCCACACGTTTTATAATATGGTCGAAAAATGCTCATCCACCATTCACTGACTACAACATACCACCACCCTCCAGACAAGAGGAGAATCATTTGGTACTCGGCATACACATGACACTTAATACGCAGTGTTTGAAATTTGGACCAAAAGCACATTTTAAATCAAACTGAACCAATTAAATTGTGTAACATTCAGTGTTTGATAAGCCAAGTTGCACAATCTTATGGCTTGATGATGATTAACCACTGATTTGATGAGAACCACTTGGTTTTATAAAATAAGACGATTGAATAGGTGTACTTTTATTTTTAATCACTAATAATTGGTCAAATTAAGCTCCAAATATCAAACTAATCGGAGAGCTTAGCTGTTTGTTTGGTTGATAAGCATCATCCTCTTATTGCCAGCATATCACATCCCCATGGATTGCACACTAGGTAATTTGTTAGTGCTTCATTTATATACTGCGGGTGCGGCGCATGCAGTGTGGCATACGAAAATGTTGAGATAGATTGGTTTAGTTGCCAATGCAACGTACTCCAATTTATGTCTACCTAACCCACGAAAATTCTAATATTGGATCACCTAATCGGGCCCACCTTACGCATCCAGCAAAAGGCTTGAATACTTTTAGATAATGCTAATGTATGACTTTCACTTGTACCCAATGGTAAAAACAGCAGGTTTCGCCCACATCCAAGCTCCAATGTTTGTACAATATGCAGTCATCCATCCTGTGGGCCCTACATTAAGCAGTTGATTGTAATGAAGGGTTGGGAATTTAGGAAGTGCTGCAGCAGCATCTCTGAAAAAGTGACGATCGTAGTATACTTTTGAGAGTGATTCTTTCCATGTAGCCGAGTCATGATGCTGCTTGCTTGATAGACAAATATCAATTGAAAATTTGCCCAATATTCACAAACTGCAGGTTTTGTGGACAGCCCTATCATTTTGTTAGTTATTCAAGCATATTGAAACATCATGACACTCGATTGCACCAGCAAGAAGGTAACCACATTCGTGTCAGTGGAAGAGGAAATGACAAAAAGTCGAATGTTGCCGTATAGTCATTGGCTCTCAGATTGCAATGATATTTTCTCAGAAAGGAACTTATGCTGATCATGCTGGTGAAACCATATGGAGAGAATGGGCTATCTTTGATCTGAACCCTCATCTACGCAACCATCATTATTCCAACGTTATTTGACAAGCAGCTTTTATGTTTTATCAAATATTTTGAAATTTCAAAAAAAAAATCTAATTAGCAATAAGTAACAAGAGAGATCTCAACTCCAAGTGAGAAATCAATTAATTACAAAATTTTAATTACTTACCTGTAATAAGAAGAGGCCTGCAGTTATTTGGGCTTCTCTCTCAGGGTCATTAGGCGTATACATATCACAATAAATTTACTTTTATTTATTATTGTCTATATTTTCAATCATTATTTTTATTAATTTTAATCTTATTTATTTTATAATTAACATTATCTCTTATATTTGAGGAGCCTAAACATTAAAAAAATATATAGTATTTCAGATAAGTTTGCAAGTTTTTGTTTTGTTTCAGCCACCCAGACCTTTTATAAAGATGCTATTCTAAATCATAAAATCATATGTGGAGACAAGTATGATAATCGGCTAAGATTTAATTAAAACATCAAAGTGCATAAAAAAGTGTCAAAATTTTGAGTGAAACTGGTCCACTGAAATTTTTATTAAAACTTTGCCTTTAGTTTTTCACACGGCATCATATTTTAATTAAATCGATCTAAGTCAATCATCATACTTACAATCATTTATTTATGCAAGACCTTAAAGATTATCTTAATTAGCAACCTGTTAAAGCCTTGACAATATTAAAATCATTTTTTTTCAGATAATCTTATAAGTTTTCATGTATTTCAGCCTACCCAAAATTTTTATGGAGATCCTTTTCCGAATCATAAAAAAAGTATACACGGACAGGTACAATGATCGGCTTAGATCTAATAAAAATATTAGTATTTATGAAAACATTAAGATTTCAACGAAAGGTAAATTTCTCTTCAAGCAAATGGAAGATTCGTGAGTAGACCAACTTGTTATTGAGATGGTTTCTATAGAAGGCACAAACATATATGGATATGAGAGTTGGACATGCAATCACCCCAACTAGTTACCTTTAAGACTTCAGCTGTGGTTCATTTCAACTTTTTGGTGGAGAAGGTCACTGCAATAATCATGGAAACTTAGCTTGCAGAGCAGCCAAGAACGTTGAAGAGATGGACATGAGGGCGTTTCATTGGGCAGCATCCATCCCTGTCTGGTCCATGCATGGATCATCATAGGATGGTGATGGCCTGTGAGTGTGAGGCCCATCACTTGGAGTTTCCTCCATTTTCTACCCAACTTATCTGATGTATGTGGACCCCACATTGCATGTGGGAGGAACCTCATTTGGCTGCATGCAAGTCTCTTGGATTCACCGCAAGCCTTGGGAGGCTGCAGCTGCACCAGTTGCAGGCGTCGTGATCACCTACAACTTTTCCTTCAGGATGTTCTGAATAGTTTTTAGCAACGAAATTCATACCTTCTGCAATGAAAACATTGATTGTCGGCAGTCGAATTTCTTTGAGTGTCACATATTTAACCGATTAAAATTGAACAAAATTTCACTGGGTATGTTGGAATATATGAATTTTAAATATTTCAAAAGATTAAAGCTTGGTAAAGCATATTGGCCTTTGGACTTTTAAATTGCTTTATTAAATTTATAACATGGGTATGAAAGCTGGCATCAGTTTGCGGGTTGGAAGTGCGTAAAAAGTAATTTGCCATGAATCATGAAATGGATTGCCAAAAGGGTAGTATGTCATGGGTTTGAGTCCTCGAAAGAGCAATTCATGAAAATTATTTTTCAAAAAAAGGAAAAAGGCCTAGTGGGTCCACATTTCTATAGAAAGAGGGGTTGAAGTGCGCCAAGTGAGATGAACGCAAACTCTATAAAGGAAAAATGTGGCTACAGTGTAAATGTGCCACAGCAGTAGACACCAGTAATAATTGAAGCTATCCATCATCTGACTACAATGGAATGCAAATTGTGCACATGTGTGGCTTGTGTTTCATCTTAATTGGAGTGGGAGTGTAAGAAAATATTGTTGTCCAATAGTTAAGAAATCAAAATTTCTGTGCTCCTTAAAATTTCCAAGAAAGTTAGATTAAGAAGGGGTGCAATGTGATGAGATGTTGATAATTTAATAATTTGATTAGAATATGACCCAGGATAATTAGGTGTCCCATGCCGTTGGCTCGAGCAATATTGTTTATTTTGCTTAATGCAAAATGGAGGTGTATGTGGACAGGATGATATATTGCTTAGCTATTCTCGAACACTATTGGAATATTTATATCATTGTCATCAAAACAAGATTGAACTGGTCAGTCTTCAATTGGGAACCGAGCCTGGTTGACTAGGTCTACTGAACCACCATTTTTTTTTAATTTAAGGTTTTATTTATGTATATAATTAGTGTAACAAAGAAGCAGTATAAATTAGTCGGACAGAATGGTTGAATTGACAGGATTGAAGCCAAATGCTTACCAGGTCAGCTTCCAGTTTGATTCTATTATGATGGAGGATAAGAAAGAAAGTTAAAAAATCAGCATATATGTGGGAGTTTTAATACAGTACTCGAAATCCCATGTAAAAGCATGATTTTTCATCTGATGTGTGAATTGAATTTTATAAATAAAATAAAATAAAATACTGCGATTTACTGGATGGTCTGCTGGAGAACCCAAGTAAACAGAATTTCGGCCATACAAGAAGGTTTTGAACCGTTGAAAGAAATTCGGCCTGCTCAAATTTATCATAGAGGGGAATTTTGTTGTTTATTTGCGTGAATTGTGATATTTTCCTTTAATTACATTTGGGTCCATTTGGAATAAGAAAACACGAATTAAGGAGGGAGGAGGAAAAGCTTGAGTAAAAATAGAAAAGATGATATAAAAGGGGAAGAAGTAGTAAATAAAAATAAAATAAATAAGCTTTTGAGTTGATAAAGAAGGAGAGATGATTTGAACTATATATAATAAAAAAAAAATTTAAGACTTGTAAATGTTACATCAATTAAAAGATGGAAAAAAAGAAGAAAATAAAGAATTTCCCCTTTTTAACCAAACAAGGTCTTAAAGCTCAATCATAGACTAAAATATCATCATGAGCACGAATTTGGATGATCCACACTCCTTTTGTTGTCAATGTCTAGCTCCACTTATTATTGCGCATCCAAATACTGGTGGGCGGCATGAAATAAAGCAAATTGTATGTAAACGTCCACCATATTGAGACCCTTTTGGAATCAACGGGATGTTCACGTGGCATCCAAATAACTATTCTACATATATCACTATCGCAAAGGCAGTAAAGAAAAGATATGTCTCCTTCTTAGATCCCACAAATACGTAGAAGCAAAATGCCATTTTTCTTCCCCATATCAATCCAACAGTCCAATAAATTTGCAGCATTATTCAACTAACCTTATCTGTTGACATTTTTGGAGAAAAATACCAATTAGCCAAAATTTAGGGTGCATTTGAATCTTGAAAATATAGAGAAAAAGAGAGAGAGGATGATATAATGTAATAACGATAATGATACAAAAAATTATTAAAAATAATATAAATAAGTTTTTTTTTAAAAGGAGATAATATTTTTAAAAATAGATGATAATGAAAAAAATAATATTGTTAGATAATTAAAGCGATGAAGAGTGAAAAAGGGTTAACGTTGTGCAATCCTTAACTAAGCAAACAAATAAAGATCGATTTTTGCTAGATTATGCCAAATTAACCTGTAAAAAGAAATTAAAAAACATGATTAGATTTTTGGTCTTGAAAATTTTAGTAGCTAAGGATAATGATTGAAAACAAAATTAATAAAAATTAAAGGATTTCTTGTATGAAAAATAAAGAAATGAAGATTGAAAATATAGATAGTAATAAAAAAAAAGTAAAATTTTAAATAATTAAAATGTCCTACTACACTAAAAAGTGAAAAAAAAAATAGTGCTGTGCAATCCTTCCTTCAGATAGACAGACAAAAGGCTGGTTTTAGCTAGAATATACCAAATTAACCTGTAAATTAGCCTTAAAAAAAAGTACCTGGCTAGATTTTCAATCTTCAAATTTAGCTACCAAAAATGGGTCTAAAAATTCCACAAAATAGTCTTCCCATGTTGCATTTTCTTGAGGCTGATTTTTGAAATTCCTCCAACAGCATGCGCACAAAAATCAAATCGACAGAAAAAAATTAAAAAAGAAGAAGAAGAAGAATCATCTAGGTGGGCAAGCGGTGGGCCCCACAATGAGGACAGAGGTGGGGCCCACATGCTAGAAATAGACAGACGTCGACGCTCTTATTTATGGCTTTTATGGCCTCTTCCGACGTTCACGTCCGGCCGTAGCTCTCGCGGCGGTAGGGAAGCCAGCATCGCTCAGGTCGACCTCAAGGACCCACGATGTTTCGCACGTGCGAAGAAAACGAAGGCTCGACATCCGCGTGCTCGAGAGAGATCGGCCACACGTTTGGTGTGCTGGTCTTTTATCATTTTGAAGTTTTGTGCAAGTGGATGACGCTGATGCTGAGCTGACGCCATTAAGGGTAGGATTTGATGTTTTACCCACTTTTTTGTTTCTAATGTCACATTATAAATATTATTTTCAATAATCATATTTTTTCTTCTTATTATTATTATTTATATTTTTTGTTAAAAAAGTCTGTTACGCTAATATTATTTTTATTTTTAAAACTTTGATGAAATTTGTATGGTTTACCAGGTTAATTGGGATTAGTGTTGACTAATTAAAACTAATTATTAAACTACAAATCGTCAAATTCATATATAAGTTAGTGGAATTGGACACTTCAAATGACATGGGGCTTACTTAGAGAGTGATGGTTTCCTACTCAACTGCTAAAAATGCGGATATTTTGGGTCTTATGAAGACGAGGTATTGCAATTTGTAATTAAATTTTAAAATGATTGCCACTGGGAATAGAAAAATGAAAAAGATTAATGTAAGGCATTACTCCCTTTTTGCTTTGTTATTAATGGAGTGAAAAAGTAATTGATTTACATGCTTAGACTAACAATAATACCATTTTAATTAAAATTAATTATGTATTTATAAATTTATAAAAATAATTTAAGATTTATTTAAAATTATTCATTAAAAGCCAGCTTTAATTACTAGCCAAAATACAAATTAAATTTTTAGAGTTGAGTTGAAATTTTAGACTTGTATAAAAAGTAAATTCAATGGATTTTTAACTTTGGTGGGAGATGTAAATGTGTGCTTTAAATTTGGTGGGAGATGTATCTTGGAAAGAAGTAATGAATAATGAAAACATCTACGTAAAATGATCTTAATTAGTGAGGTAATAAAATAAAAATAAATTATTATAATTACTTTATAAAAGACATATTTGAATATTAAAATTAAATAGAATTTAATGATTGGAAAGATATAATTCACTGTGGAAAAGATGATACCATTGATTTGACTGGAGAAAGTTAACGAATGGGTATTTACCAAATACAAGTAAAATACAATTAGTTTTATCATCTAATATATATTTAGGTAAAAGGTAGTTAGTTTTATGGTATAATATTTAATCTTTGATGAAGTATTTCAATTTGCTTAAAAAGAAAGCTGCCAGTTACACCATGACATCGGAGACAAGTTATCACCAATTTTTAGAAGATAATTTAATAGAACATGGCAAGCCAACAACCTTTTAAATGCAACTTCAATGGTTGTTAAACCCACGCCTTGTACTTTGACAACTTGTCTTCCTACCCTTGCCAACACCAAACAATCCTAACCCGATGATGTAAGAATCGGATTTTTCATTTGATTTGATAAGTACAATTTATACAGTGTGGCCCATCCATTTATCGGATTGGATCTAGCATTTAATTTGTCCTGGTGGCACAAAAACTGAGTCCAAAAGAGAAAGTTCACGCGAGCGACGCACATTGAGTATGTCCAAGACAACCTTAGTAGAGCTGTTTGCCTTTGCCGTGAGGAGCATTTAAAACCGAAATTCTTTGATTATTAATTCGTGATTCACGTTAGTTTGTTTCTCAGTCTAGTAATGCTACTGAAACTGAAGACTTTCCACTTATTTGCATGCCAAGCAATAATCAAACATTTCTAGGGATAAGGTAATAGATATCATTTATTGTCTATTTGACTGTTTTTATTTGCAAGTTAAGAAATGGTCTACATAAGCAACCTATAATTCACCAACCCATATTGTGAAGACTTTGCATTGCAGAGGTTTTTACATTATTGATCATATACATGGAGAGATGTGATCACGTTTTCACGGTAACTCCCATGAAAATACTTTATTTTATATTTAAAAAAATTAATTTTGAAAATCCAATTCATTAATGATATTTAGTATTATGTGTTTAGCTAAGATACAAAAAATCATATCATTTGAAGACTTGAGTGAACCATGATTTTTTTGATAATTTTATACAATTTCAGCAGATCTATTTCAACTTTCAAATAGGATAATTTTATAATCTATCCAAGTTTTCAAATGGTGTTTTTTCCATCTTAATTAAACACATAATGCTAAATGTTATTAAATGAATTAAATTTTCAAAAGCTATTTTTTTATCTCTTCTTTTAATGCTAATGTGTTATTTGACTATTGTTAATTATTCTCTATTTTTCATGTTATTACTTATTTAAAAAAATTATCTAATTTTATTTTTATTTACTTTATAGCTAATATAACTTGTATATTATTAAAATCATCAACTCCCTTTTACAATCATTATAATTTTTCTTCACACCTTTTTACTTCAAAACAAACACACACAAAGTATCCAATGTCAATACCATATTATTATGTTTTTTTAATTATTTGTTAATTTGTTTGCATAATTTTGCATATAATTTATGAATTTGATTAAAATGTGAATTATATTATACTTAAAATAAAATTATATTAGTTTTATATCTTATCCCTGCACATTTATTCAAGATATACTAAAATAATTTGAATTTTACTTGTGGACCTCACGTTCATACCTTTAATTATTGTAGTCTTCATAGTTTTTTTGTGACGGTTTACAATCCATAATTTCTAGAAAATGGAAATAAAATAAATATAGATAAGAAACAAAGAGCGGTTTAAATTTCTGACATAAATCCAATGGTTTCTTTCTACAAACCTCCATACGAAAATATTCTATTTTGAGTCCAAGATCGAGTTGTGGATTTCAAAGTTGGTGATGGACTCAACCCAACTACAAAGAGACTCCATCCCTAGGATCTAATGAGATTAGCCCATCCAAGAAAATATTTAGGTTTGGTCGTTGTCATGCTTGCTAACGGTTGAGACGTACAAATCAACACTATTGAAGAAAGATTGGATGAGCTAAACAACTACAAAGAAAGAACAGCTATGCATTAAAAGAAAGAAAATGATGAAATGTGGATTGCATACTACCTCAAACAATTTCTATACAACTACTCGTTGCATGCATGCTGTGGCATGCCCACCTGACCAACCTACTCCAACTTGCCCAAGTCAACTTGCGAAGATGCTGTACTAAGTACAAGCCAATGGGTGAAATCTTTCTTGATTTTTGATTTGTTGGCAAGTGAGATTCTGGCCTTGTGATATATATATATATATATATATATATATATATATATATATAAGATGGGGATAAGAACAAGGACAGAGGACCAAAGATCCTGATCAATAATCGATTTGGGCAATCTTATCAATTGTTGAATACATTGTCTATCTCGTCTCTTTATTGTATCATACATTCAACTCAGTACAAAATGCTGAACGGTTTGGATAATGAGGGTAGTGAAATTGACTCCATAGGACTTTTGGTAGAAATAAGGTACGCAAGCGCGTCGTTTTTCTGTTTACTTATCAAGTTAATATTTGGCGTATTTGGAGATATATCTACACTTGCAAACATATGTAAGTTTTAAAATATTAATAAATAGACTTATAAATTTGCAACTACACCAATTTTATTAGTGACCATCACAATGGTTTGGTATTTTCTAAATAACTTGTGATGATTTTCAGTAACTAAATTGGCATATTAGCAGATTTTTTTTTTATACATTTATGGCTATTTGCTGATATTTCAAAAATATGAGTACGGATATACTCAATCATGGATGAAAGGTATATCTACAAATGCCCCTTAATATACAAATATGGCAATAAAGACACATGAATCATATTTGCAAAAAGGCATGAAGTTGGATGAATAGAATTAGGCTATTTTAATATAAGAATTTGAAGATTAACCAGTCTAGGACAAGGTTCAAAGGATGCATGCAAAGTATACTTTGTAAAAGGTTCTCGATTGAAATTAAAATGAGCATTAACTGGAGTATGTTAGCCGTGCTTGTGCACGCATTGGTAATCGATGGTGCCAATTTCAAAATAGGCTGACATTAGGCATGGCGATTTTTCACCCACCCCACCTAAATTGGCCCCTTTCTCTTTTATTATTATTATTATTATTATTATTATTATTATTTATGTTTTCTTTGCTTTTTTTCATTTCTTTTTAAAATTTTTTTTCTGGTTTGAGATTACTGCAATTGACATTGGCCCCGGGCTGATCAATTGAGATTCACATCTTGGTTATATAACATTACAACCTTGAAAGGCATTGAAAGCACGCCCATATTTCATTTCACACAGTGCAATAATTTACTGGATGAGTCATGACAAGAAGAATGCTTGCCTATTTTGGGCCTGTAATAAAATGAAGATTGGACCCACCCCAAATCAGTTCTTCACCACGAGTGAAAAATGGGGGTGGTCTATTTGGGGAAGTGTATCTACATGGAAAGTCCGATAAGTAGGTTCAACCCCATATTTGTTTCATGCGCAGTGCAAATAATTCTGACTCATCGGAAAGCGTCTCTGAGAGGTTTTTGGACGTTGATGTTGAAGTTTTTGCATTGAAATGGGTGAAAAATAATGTCGATAGGATGAAGTTGATGTCAGTTGTAATGTAAATAAGGATAAAATATATAGATTTTTGGTTTTAAAAAAATAAGAAATAGGCGTATGTCACATTAAAAAAGGAAAAAAATATATTTTTTCTTTAAAAATTTTTTAGTTCTCATTATCTAAACACCCCCAAATTACAATTGTCGAATGCTTTTATGGGTTTTAGCCATTCATTCACTGTTTTTGCCACTGTCCAAGTTTACAGAAAAGGAAGGCTAGAGTTTCAAATCTGCTTGATCTGAAAAATTAGTTGGGTCTAGATTAGCATGTCTGGATTTAATTTGCAATTGGATTGATTCGATTGGGCTAAGCCAAAGCCCAACCACTCCATTCAATTATACAGTCGCCGCTATGCGCCTAAAGGATGCAACTGGCATATCATTTGCTTGGAGAGAAGTTCGATGTCCAAATACAACAGACAAATTCACACAGAGAAAAAACAAATAGGTTTGGAATGATTCTGCTGTCGACTTTTATGAAAAGGCGTCATTCAATAGTTGCACACAGTTGCTTAAAATTGTATATGCACCTTTCATAAGTTCAACTTACAGAATTGCACAAAGTACAAACCATCCTCTCTACTTGGCATTCCAAGATCACATTCTTGAAGAATACAAGCATCTCCTTCATGTATACATTTCCGTAAAAATGGGTGCTTAGAAGGTTTAACAAAAAAATGAAAAATGAAAAATATATGAGTTTTGATCCCATATTGTAATGCATCAAAATGGATGACCATATCTGTGCAGATTCATAGTGATGACCATACTTATGCAGATTCTTAGTTCATTTGCAACAGCCTTGTGCAATTTGCTAGAGCATTTCCCTTATCCACAAAGGTCTGTGGAAATGACATTTTTGGATGCCAGGAGGCTTCAAAAGGCTCACCAAAATGCAGTGTGGTGATTTAATGAAGGGCAGAGAAGTGGAGGCAAGAAAGCAGTGGAAAGGGGCCTTGGTTTGCAATAAAGGGACATGACAAGCTCCCTTGTCTGGTCTCCTGCACATGTGATCATTTTCTGTCTCTCCCCATGTGCTTCCTCTTTGGCTGCAGCTTTTTCTCTCTAAAAAAA
>JAYJMB010031373.1:21931-77947 GCA_036873735.1 Pouteria campechiana
TCTCCTGCACATGTGATCATTTTCTGTCTCTCCCCATGTGCTTCCTCTTTGGCTGCAGCTTTTTCTCTCTAAAAAAATCCATGTCCAGGACTCTAATGTCCACATTTCAACCCCATGCAGTGGACCTTACTAATTCAAATAAGGGATCAGATCAAGGACAATGATGGCTGCTGCCATTATCATGCAACATCGGATTGGGTGTTCAGGTATGCATGATGTCACCCCAGTATGAAGCCTCCAAACAATGGGACAAAAAAGCAACAATAATGGCAATGAATTCTATTGCCTCTTGATATATGTCGCATGCCATCAGTTCCATGTTTGATTTTAATTTTGAATAGGTTTCTCCTTGGTAAAGTATGTGATTTAAATCTGGTTTTTGTCGAAGTACCTATTATGAAGCTATTTGGTTTTCATAAAAATTATATTAAAAAATTCTTATCTTGTATGAAATTTGTTTCATGACCATCATGTCAATGTTTTAGGTGCTGATTAACGCATCAAGCTATGGCCTAAGCTTAGACCAATTGCTTGCTGGTCAAGGCTAAAGTCATTAAGGTTTTCAAATTTTGAGTAATTTTAATGTTTTATGAGCTAAGTTAGGTTTCTTAGTCTGAGTTCATATATTAAAGGTTTAGACAATGTTGCATGGAGAAGGGGGAGGAAAAGATACATTTTCTTCCCTTGTCCATTCTCCTTTGATTGATTGCATATATTTATTTATCCTTAATAATTTCATTCTTTTTAATTATTCATATATTTATTTATCCTTAATAATTTTATTCCATTTAATAATTTATCCTTTTTATTATCGACTTAGGTTTTTAATACAAAATTTTATCTATTTTATCCTAATTCCATTTATTGCTTACATTACTTCCTTTTTTTACTGATATTATTTTTTAATTGGTTTTTCTCTCCTTAATCAAAAGCTTTATAATCATGATTTGTAGGGATCAATTTGATATTGTACGTATTTTATTTATGAGTAGCGTAAACATTATTGGTATGGTATCAATTTTACTTATGGGGAAATGGGCAAAAGCAAGGCCCTTGTAAAGAGGCTTCTTGGATATGGTATCAACTGTTAATTGGTGCAAAATAGGTAAGGGTGTCTACAAAGGGTGTACTTGGTGACAACGAAACAAGGTAGAAAACTTTTTTACCCACCATTAGATATGACTAGACATCTTAGCTACTTAATAGCTCTTTCTTTTTGTTATTATTTATATTTTCAATTATTATTTTATATCTTTTTATATAAAAGGCCTATTTATTCTATCTTTGTTTATTTTATTTCTAATTATTAATCTTTATCACATCACATTACTCCACTTTTCCTCTGCTTTTTCACATTTTTGCCCTGCGTATTTTCTCCGTTCCCATGCACAATATATAATAACAATGTTTAGGTTTGTGTGGAAGAGTTGTAGTGGATCATGGCCTATATATGTTGAGCAAAAAGCTAGGAGAGGAGTTGGAGCTTTTGCAGTGTGGGCTTCAGCTCATCATTGGTAATGAGCTCAACTTGTTAAGTGTAAACTAGCCCAAGCCTAGATTTTGTGTGATTTATGGAGGACGTGTGATTAGCATACCACCGGAAATTTCGAAAGGTATCAAACTTGAAATCGAACTGTTAAGCATCATGTGCATGTGCAACATTCCAAGCATTTATACCTTAGTTTTCAGTCCAAACCTGGATCTGTAAATTAAGGTAGAATATGGGTTGAAGAGGATAGGGAACTAAATTTCAAATTTAGGCAAACTTCTCCCCATTTTTAGTACTCAATTTTCCGTAATAAAAAACAACTCAACCCAATCTAAGATCCAAGTGCAGTTTATCGTGTTTAAGTTGAAGCGTGGCTCGATGTTGTTTACTCCAAAGTTGAGGTTTAGGTTGGAAAGGGCCATTTTGGGAAATTTGATTTATTTTTTTTTTTCTGAGATCAAGATGGAACTTTAATGGCTTGGATTATTCGTAATTTATATAAACTAATGTGAGTTTATTTGTTATTTTTAAATAAAAAGAGTATATGTAATATTGATAAAATAATGTAGGTATATTTGCAAAAAACTCATAAATATATGTACCTAAAATTATTTATAAATTATGATGATAAGTACATAAAAATAGGGTTAAACTTTGGATCGGGTTGCGTTAGCTTAAACCCAACTTGGCCCCATTTTGAAATCGGATCCGGGTTAAACCCTAAATCTTCAATCCTATCTTTGTTTAAAATCCAAACCTAAACCAGAGAAAATCGGATCCCCCTCTCTCTCTCTCTCTCTCTCTCTCTCTCTCTCTCTCTCTCTCTCCCCTAATCGCGGAAAAAGCTTAATACCAGAATGCACGATCCTTCCGATATTCGCAACCTACCGATCGACATAGCATTCTCTCGTCTCTTAGGTGAGTAAGGGAAAAATCTTGTCTTTTTATTCTTCTGCCGTGGCCCATGCAATTTTTCATGGAACTTGATATCGCGTTTCTCTGTGCTCAAATTCTCCGACGGTAGAATGGCTTGTGGACAGGAAGCGAATACCGTCGGATTGGCGGAAGCGTCTCGGCTCGATCAAGGGTCGGATATCGTCGGCTTTCTCGTCGCTGCCCAAGGATCTCGACCCCCTCTTTCACACCTTGGAAGTTGATTGTATGTTTCCGTCTCTCTCGATTCATGTAACTTCGGATAGCGAAAAGCTGTTTCTTTATTGTTTTGGGATCCGAGCTATTGGTGTGTTTCTCCTGGGCCAGAAATCTTTCCTGTTGAAAGTCATTTATCCTGAGAATTAAGGTTTTATGAGGGCGTGGGGTGGAAATGAGCAAAGATTCGATTTATAAGTGGGTGTGGGGTTGGAAAATTCTTTTGGGTGCATTTGGTCATCCCTGGTAGGGCTACTCGTACAAGCAGTTTGGATTCCTTGGGAAAATAGGTTCAAGATATTGGCAATCTGTTGCAGTTTAATATATGCTGTATAGTTTCAGTGGCTGCATGATGAGTTGCATTCAGCTGAATTTTTGGTGTGTTTTGTTCAAGAGAGTGTATTGGAGTGGACTTGAATGCCCATGGATTCCGATTGCCAAGGCTTGTGCGGGAACTTGAGTAACTGTTTGTTTGATGTCACGGGATTAGGTTCCAACGCATTCCTGAATTGTGTCTTATAGCAATGACCCAATTTCACAAGGTGGTGAGCTAATTAGACAAATTATCTGAATTCCCTTGTGACTGATCTAATTATCCCAATGGAAGACTACAAGTATAATAACCTCACTAGGATGTGTTTCCCTGAGTTATAGACATTCTTGGAATGGTAATTGATGACAAAATGGGCCTTCAATGTTAAGCACATACTAATCATATTGCATGCCTAAATGATCCCATCCTAGGCATTTATCTTAATTATTGTTTCTGAAGCAGTACCCATCAGTGAATTAAGGGCTGATAATGAAAGGTGGGTGTGCTGAGTCTGCTAACTAGTTCTTTGGGCTAGCGGTTGTGTGAAGTTTCTGTGTGTTCTCTATCCTATTTCAAAATATCACTCCAAATTTGCTGACCAGGTTGGCTGGAATTGTAAAATTAAGTGATTTGGTACCATTGTGGTTCCTATGGGAATTGGAATGCCACATAGTCCAGTGCTTACAATGTACATGGGAACCCAAGAAGCGAACAAGGGATCTAATTACCTTCTAGTCTCATGGAACAAAGAAAGGGTTTAGATTTTTGCAATTGTTCATTTTCAACCAGTGAATTAAATTTTCTTTGCTTATGTGTCAGTCAGTTCTTGGAGAGCCTAGTCAAATTGATAGATGCGTATGTTGCCCATTTGTGTCAATTGTTGCGCGTGGGTTCCTTTCTGCTGATGATTGTGGTTAGATATGCATAGGCCCCATTAGTGGTGAAAAGTTTTCATTTTTTTCCTTGTGGTGCTTTTTCAGTGGTTTGGATTGCTGAACAGTTGGTGTGATTTGGTGGATACCTACTCAAGAACTAAGTTCTTCTTTCCTTTTGCTGTTCTTTCAGCCATTGGGTATGTGGAAGCAAAGAAAATCTATGAGATTCTTCTTAAATTAACTCCAGAAAGCAGGAATATTTTTGGCCGCCTGTCTGGATCTGCTGTAAGTTATATGCTTAGTTTGTTCCTGCTTCTAGCCATTCTTTTTCTTTTTCTTTTTCTTCTTCTTTTTCTTTTTGTTTTTCCTTTTCCCTCCTCATTCTGCATTTTTCAATTTTCATTTTTGCATTACCTGGTACATGCATCAATTGATTTCTTTTGCAGGGTGAATGGGAGTCCATTGTGCGAACTTTTGAGAAAGACTATATTTATCTCGGCGAGGCTGCTCAGATAATGGCTCAAAGTGTTAACTATGAAATGTGAGCAATCTCACTATGTTTTTGGTTCTATATGGTTCTAAACAAGTCAGTACGGAACCACAATCTCACTATGTTTTTGGTTCTATATGGTTCTAAACAAGTCAGTACGGAATCACACAATGCCCATTGATATGCGGAAGAATAATGATCACATGCCAATATAGTAAATTTTATTTTGTATTTGGGGGGAGGGGGTGGGTTGTTTAGATGGTTTTGGATTTTGAGGGGTTGGTTAGATGGTTTCCCAGTGGTTTCAAATATTGCCATCATATTGGCTGATATGATCTTACTGTATCCCTTTTGACTGATACTTCTGCTTGGTATGAGGTATCAGCTAATCTTCCAGGTTATCTGCTGACTTAGAATGTGCTTTTGCATTTGTATTTCTTTCTCTCTCTGTCAGACTCTTAATTCGTTTCCTCATCCTTGTGTTTTGTTTTATAATAACCTTAGAGGCAACTAATAACCTATTTTTGGCTGGATTTTTGCCTATGGTTAGATCAGAATGCAAAATTTATGCATTGTATGATCAGCCAAAGTGTAGTTACAATATATCAATTAAAATTATGCACGTTAAATAAAATTGTTAATTTTATAAAGGAAATGAGCACATGTTTTATGCTTCAATATTGAGGACTTGGCCTATTGTGAAATATCAGTCTTGGATTAAGCATTTGTTCACTATGTGGCACTCATTTTTACATTTGTGGTTTCTTTCACAATTGTTTTGACTTTCAAAGTTTGTAGAGATGATTGTCAGAATGTTCAGTTAAGGCATGTTAATGACTGTACTAGTCTAAACAGGTGGTCAATCATAGAATTTCAAGTGGCCAAAAACTTCAGATCAAATTTACAAGCCAAAGGCTAAAAAATATACTGTTAATAAGGTTTTGTGGACAGCTACAATTGATTACAAAATAGCTTAAATGATGATGAATTAGGTTTTTCTGATCAGTAACATTTTCACTTAAAGATGGTCTAATGCACCAGCAAAAGTGACATTCTAGAATGTTGTAATACACCCAAGAATACATGTCAAAAGTTAAACCTTCTTTTTTCCTTTTTCCTTTTTCCTTTTTTTTTCCAGAGTAGGTTGACATTATCCTGTCTGTCATAACCTGATATCAGGCCAGAATGCCCATTTTACAAAATTTTGGCTTGCAAATGAAGTTTTTAACCTTTGTTAGCCAAACCCAGTATGAGAACAGTCCGATGTTGGCTACACGATCTAGAACACTAGCAATTTTCATGCACCCTAAAAGGTTGCAACTCTGTAGAATTTGTGGCCATTTTTTCCCCTTTATTTTTCTTATTATATCCAGTTTCCGATCTTTACAAAATTTTACTGAGCAAAGCAAAAGAGGGAGGTGGAACTGAATCCTGAACTTGTTCCTGGTTGTGAAAATCAGGCAAGCATTTAGTAGATGTTTGCATCTATCATCTGCATCCATAGAATAACGCCAGTAGTCAAGCGGTTTTGAAAATCCATATTATGCACTTGAGTAAGTAAATAGTTTCATATTGGAAAACAAGGTAGGCAACAAGGTCAGCTACTGGGCAGTTTTTCATCCAAATGAACTTTCACTTTACTGCATTTCTGGAACTGTAAAAAATGCATATGTGATGCTGCTAATTATGCATGCCATTGTGTGTGATTTTGAAGTCCCTATCAGAAAAAGCAGATACAAAAGATTCAGCAACAGCTAGCAGAATTAGATCGTAAAGAGGCTGATATTAAAAGAAATGCAGCTTTATCGGCGGCTAAATATGCAGAAGCTTGTCAAGACCTTGGTTTACAGGTTCAGGCTTAGTTGGTGACCAATTCTTTAACTTGTATTTTTCCTAGGCATCTCAGCCAATGTTTGTTAAAGATGGATGATTGAGTAAAGCCTCAAAAATTTCTTCTGCAGGGTATAAATGTAAGAATTGAGCTTCTAGAGACTGCAAAATCTCTTCCCACCACGTTCAGCAGGATTTTAGGAGTCTTAAATGGTGAATCTGTATTGAGGGCAATTGAATATTATTCAAACTTCGTCAGAGATGCTCATACAGAGAAAGAGGTAGGTTTCATAATGGCTGAACCATTTGATATTGAATTTCTTGGGTAACTTGTGTTTACCAACTTCTGTATTGCCAACATGTAGGTTATGCATTGGCTTGCAGGGGTAGATTGATGCTGTTATTCATTCTTGTAACTTCAGTTTTCCATTCGACTGCAGAAATCTTCTGTTACTGTGCTGCAAAATCTTAGGGATCTGCATCAAAATCCTCCTCCTCTTAATATTTCTGTTGGTCCTGAGGTCCTTGATTCACTAAAGGATCCATCAAAGTCTAACGTGAATCAGCTAGAGGCCATTGATGTGCCAACAGATATTGATTGGGATATTTCTGTGGATAATGTAGAGATTGATTGGGAAATAGATACCACTGGACAGACAGATGAAACAGGCAATGAATTTGGCACTTATGAGATAGTCAATCCAAATGAAGATTTTCATTTGTCTGTAGCAGACAATGGGATAGAGTCTGGTCCTTCAGTCAAAAGATTGGAAGATGGCTATCTTGATGAGAGTTCCAAGTCAGAGATATGCTGGGACGTCAGTGTTGAGAATCCTCAAGTGGAAGTGGCTCAAAATGTTACTTTGCCAGAGATAAATCAGGAAACTCAAGCATGTATTCCAGATGCAGTAATGCAAACCCTGAATATTGGGGAAGAAAGAAGCCAGCTTCTTGAGACAGATTATAGGAATAAGATTCTCGATGATCTATTTGAGGTAGAATTTTCTGCATTTTTACTAATTGTGCCTTGATGATTTTGTATTGGAACTCTTAATTTTTATTCAAAATTTTTACTGTCGGAAATTTCTTAAAATGATTCTTGAAATTCCTGCTTTTGCTCATACTCTCCTGATTCACTTCCTGCCTTTGCTTATACTTTCCTGATTCACATGACAACCATAATATATTGTTTTTATTTCTTTTCAGCTCAAGTCCTTCCTTAATCAACGATTAGTGGAGATGCGTAGCGAAGAGACTTCCTCTTTGCAACATCAAGTTCAGGCAGTTGCACCATTTGTGCTTCAGCAATATAGTTCTGATGCAATTCATTCAATGCTGTCTGATGTATCTTTGGCCATTTCTTTGCTCACCAGCAGGAGGACACGTGACTTGATCTTGATTCTTAATTCCAGAAGGTGATGATTGACTTGGTTATTTCTGTGTTCTTCGGGATGTATTGCCTGAGGTTTCCAGAATATCTATAGATAGATAGATAGATATATAGATATAGGTATAGACCAATCAACAACATGTTCGGTCCTGCTGCATAGGCTTCAACTTTGATGTGAATATTTTCAGCTAAGGATTACCTTTACTTTGCTCAAGTTCCATTTAACACAAGTTGAGCCCCGTCTTACCCAAACATGGTATCTGGATCTATCCAATTTGATGCACTGTGCCTTGAAAATCGTAAAAGTAGGAAAACAATGGTATGCCTTCATCATAGCTAGAAAAAATGTGATCAAGAATGTTTGCCAATATGTCTATGGTGATAACCGAACCTGGGGCTGACTTGCAAAAATGGAGAACCCAAGCTTAATGTACAAATCTTGTATCCATCAGTCTATGATACATCCTATTCCTTTGGCTGTTAAACAGTATAAGTTGTCACCATGTTCCCAGAATCAGGCTCTGAAATTAGAAGCTTTTATTTGTAATGTGTTGCTTACATTAAGAAATTGGGACCTGTTGTCATTGGGTACCTTTTTATTTGTAATCTTCTATAAATAACGGATTCCTTTACTCCAAGAATACCTGCAAGTCATTGTTGGCTTAGTTTATCATTTCATTTCGGTTCTAAATTTTTTTCCCTTTCAGATTTCTTGATAGATTAGTGTCTACCTTGGAGGAAAAGAAACATCATGAAGTGAAACTGAAAGAGAGCTTAAAGGATTTGTCAACAAAGCGCATGGAGCTGCATAATACATTATCCTCATCCTGGCCAAAGCAAGTGAGTTTATACTTTCTGTAGAGCTTGTTGTTGACTTTGAAATTGTATTGTGCTGACTTGACCTTATTGTCAAGCAGTGATGTGTGTTTCTTACCATCAAAACCTGATTTACCCTGGGTTCACAAATGGAACATCAATTTTACTGGAACTGGTCTTCAGATTGTTCTGTTTATGCGGTTCATGATTTAGATTCACTAAAAGTGTATGGAACTATCTTTTAGATTTATCATTATAGGTGGTTGGTAAGGACTTTTTTCACGCATAAGAATGATCAAGGGTGAAAGTTCTTTCAAGTTATTCTTTAGCTCTTATTCATCTTCATTCTTTTATACTAAATCTTTTATAAAGTTGTATTTATATGCTTCAACCTGGTTCGAATCTATGTTTGATAGGTTTAGACCGAGCCAATAAACCAACTGATTCAACTTATGGTGTGGCTCTCGAAACATTAGGTAGGACGATAGGACCATGGTGGCCTTTAAGCAGCTTTATGTCCTGTCCAGTCAATTGCAGAACAGCCAATTTTTTTAGAGGGCTAAGTTGGATGAGAATCATATCTTGCTCAACAAATTTAATGTTTACTTATTCGCTATCTACATTGTAGCAGAAACTTTCATCTTAGATCTAATAAATGGGCTGACCCAGTGCACAATGCTTCCGTACATTGTAAGGTCTGAGGAGGGGCATCCATGTATACAGCCTTACCCCTTGCTTTATTATAAAGAGGCTGTTTCCCATAACTTGAGCCCACTTAGATCTAATGGCTATTTCAGTCTTTAAAATTGTCTGTGGCAGAGGGTCATGTCCTTAGTACTTCTTAAAGTGCTAACCATTTGGTTCTTGACTAGCAGCCCCATTGTGAGCAACTTAAGTCTCCTTAAATGCATACTCTAGTTTATATGCATACAGAAGATGAGAGGGGAAACACAAAAATGATAGAAATTCACTCTAAAACTGTGTATTACCACTTTCAACTTAAATGTTAAGAAGTGAGAACCATGCCCATTACACATGCCACAAAGAATGTCTTGGACTTGGATATATATAGGGCCAAGACTCCACTATTTGGCAATCATCTAACAATATGACTCTTCAAGCACTCTAGATTTCCACACCCTGCTTACTTTGAACACTTGAAGAGACATCTAAAATCTTGTAGAGGTCTTAACACAGCTCAAAACACATGCACTTTTTCACACATCTCTATAGTTAACATTTCAATATCTCTCTGCAATTTCTTGAAGCTCTTTGTGTTAATTATTTCTATCACACTCTATAATTTAGAAAACTATAGACTCTCCTTCATCTAGGCCCAATGAGTATGGGGCTTTTCACCTTGTTCGTCTATCTTAACCATCCACCCGAGGGCATCAAACAATAAAGGTAAATTGAATGTCATCTGGTCAACCTTTTTGGATCTGATAATTAGACATAGGAAGTTTTTTAGATAGGCCATTTATTGTTGCTGTCTAAATTAACAATAATGAACCCAAATTTGAAACCTTAAATTAACTATGATGCAGACATTCCTGCACTTGCATTGAAAATGAAAATGTACTGAGGAAAAATGCAAACATGGATGTAAAAATAAGTGCATATATTTTATTTTCCTTTTAATTGTCATCCTGTCATCGTTGTAGCCATGCCTCAGCAACAGGCCATTTTTACTGTAACTCAAGTCTTTTTATATAAACTGAGTTTCTATATGCAGATGAGAAACTTAACAGAATTGTGTTGCAAAGTCCTTCAAATAGGAGAAACTATTTATCTTTAGTAGGATATTTGATAGTTGGTCTTTGTATAGCAAATTATGCACATGTGTTGTGGGTCACAGGAAGCAGCACTGTCAAAAACAAGGGAACTGAAGAAGCTCTGTGAAAGTACATTATCATCTATGTTTGATGGGCGGCCTGTCAATATAATTGGTGAGATCAACACCTTGTTAAGTAGTGGAGTTATTGCATAATGTAGACACTTCCATGGCAAGGTAAATTGGAACAGATTTCCATTTTTGGAAGAAATATACCATACCATAGATCTGAACAGACATTTGAACTTGGTTCTCTCGAACTTTGATTTTGTTTCATAGATGCTTTGGCCTGAGCTGAAGTATTGTCGGGATCCATCGGCATTATGTCTTCCTGATAGATATCAGGTTGGCTGGTTAGTGTGGGATGTGCCAACTTCACCCTAGTCAGAAATGGTTAAGATAAAGTGTTTGTTTGCATTTGGTTAGTGAGTAAAAATAAGTGTTTGGCTGCATCATATTGCTTAAGTTTTTTTGCTCACCTTGGCTGCATCATCGACTGTCTAAAGGCGGTGATTGGGCCCTCAAGTAATTGATATCCAATGTGATCCCTTATTAAAGATAACCACATCATCAGTTGACTTTGCTTGACCACCAAAGTAATGGTGGTGCCCACTAGCTAGACAGCAAACATTAAATATGGTCTGGCATGACTGACTGCTTTCTTCATTTGTTACTTTTTTTCTTCTGTTTTTTTCCCCTTCGTTTTTCTTTTGGGTGAACTGTTTACATTGGGATAAAGATATATCAAATGATGATAGACTATTGTAGTTTTCCTTTCAAGAAGATCTTGCAGGAAAACCAATGCTAGAATCCTCTCCTTGTTAGAATATTGCGTAGACCTGTTCGAGTTGGCTGGACTTCTGTTTTGGCAGTGGCTGTGAAACATACTCTGGTTTCTGAATTACATATCTAACTGGATTACATATGTGACATGCATATAAGAATAATAAAATGTTGAAACTTCTGTGAACAAGCAAAAGAGAACTCACTGAAGTTGACAAGGTGTTAATGAAAGAAGATTTCTTTTTCACTCAGGGCAAAAGCTAATTCCAAAGATAAATGAGAGACCACACAACACGAAGAAGCAATTGATAGCCATTTCATTTCTTATTTGGCTGGAGACTATCTTAGTCTCCTGGTTTTTGAAAGTCACACTACAATATTGGAAAGGATGGATTTTGTGGCGGTGAGGAGTTTCTTAAACCAAATAGACGAACTCTTTGGGTATCCCGTCAACCATCTTTGTAGCCCGCCAAATTAATGCCAAATCTAGCTGTCCATCGATCGCCCCGCTCAAAGCTATCCTACTATCAACTTGCCATGCACCCTACCAAAATCAGAATATTTCGGATGAGAATGTGTTCTATGTGGAAATGATCGTTAGCCAAGCCTGCCATTATATGAGATGTTTACGCTTGGCTACAAACAAGAAATAAAAGTAAATACAATAACAATCACATTAGCTGCACCATATGACAAATGGTGCTAGTTGGTATCCTAAAATACCATTGGATTTGTGATCCCCTTCTTCCATCTTTTATTTATTTATTTATTTCACCTTCTCAATGAGGAGGATATGAATGTTGAGGATTGGATAGTGACGTAGTTGAGAATAGTCTCCCATATTTGGGCCCACAGATTGCACCCATGTTGTTAATTGGCTTAATCACGCTTGTCAATGGACTTGGTATTGTGTATTTTTTACTTAAACGTTTTAGTCAGATTTTAACCATTAATCCAAATGAAAGCAAGCAATGGAAATGATAGATGGTGATTGTATGAATCTAAGTGATGGGAACGAAGCCCCTCTTTTGTAACTTCACAAGGGCACTTTCGTTTTTTCAAAAACTTTAACAAAACCCTTCTTTGGTGACTTCATTTTTGTTTATTTAAAAATTTTAAAACATTTTTGCGTCATAAACTCTGAAGGCAAAGATACTAATTATTTCCATATGTAGGGATTCCTGTGCACAAATGATAGTTATAAAATTCAAAATTGCAAAATTACGTGACTTAATGAAGCTATTTACATGTATTTCTTATTTTAGATTAAAGGGATTTTTTTGCTTAAGCTTTTGTATCAAATAGTAATATTATTTAGCCTAGTATAAGGCACTTACAAAATTCGATTCGACCATCTACCATACCAAAATTATTCTAATTGGAGATTTCACTTGCCACAGTCCTAATCAAATGGTTCAATTGGCCGCTCATTAAGTGTCATTTTTCTGAAAGGGTATGGGATAGATAAAAATAAACGTAGGCAATAATTAAAAATAATGTGAATGAAAATAAAATAAATAGACCTTTTTTGGAAAATAAGAAATAATAATTAAAAAAAGGATTATTGAATAGTTAAAATGTTTCAAAAGCATTCGTGTTGGGTCGATTGAGTTCGGCTTGATTCAAACGTGGACCCAGCGCAGCGTCATTTTCTTCTTCTCTAGCAATCTCTCTTGCAGGGTAGGAATGACAACCGAAGCAGTACAAGATGAGGAAGATTACATGGGCGATCTCTCCCTCTTCCTCCCTCCTGAAGAGTCGCTTCCTTCTAAAACGGTCTCTCTCTCTCTCTCTCTCTCTCTCTCTCTCTCTCTCTCTCTCTCTAACCCACTTCAATACCCTCATCTTTCTCTCTCTTGCAGACCTCCAAAACCCTAACCCCCCAATCCTCCAACAACCACAAGAAACCCAACAAAATTTTAGCTTGGCAAGAGCGGCGGAAGCTTGATCGAGAGCGGAAGCAGCGGGAAGAAGACCAACATACCCTAGAGAAATGCGACTCCGCCATCCCTTCTTCCAACATCGGTTTCAAGCTTCTGCAGCAGATGGGCTACACCCCCGGTACTGCCCTCGGCAAGGACGGCTCAGGCCGTGCCGAGCCTGTTGGGCTCCAGATACGAAGGTCGCGGGCTGGACTTGGGAGGGAGAGCCCGGAGAAGGAGAAGGCGAGGGTAGAGGCTGTTCGAGCTGATAGGAAGCGGAAGAAAGACGAGGTTTTGATGGAGGAATTCGGGTCCTGGAAGAAGACGCAGTGGAGGAGCCGTCGGATTGTAGCTGATTTTCATAAGGCCAAAGCGGCGCTTTCACAGCTGGAGAATGAGGAAGTTCTTGAGCCAGTGAAGGAAAACGATGGAGATGGGGATGAAAAGGAAGGGGAGGATGATGAAGAAGAAGAAGTGATCACAGAAGAGGTATTTTAATTATTTTTTGCCTATACATGAAAATTTATTTATTTTTGCCATTGAAGTGCATATCTTGGATTTGGAATAGTTGCGATGGATTTCAATTTCAATATTATATGCGATCAATATTTCTATGTAGAGAATTCAGTATTGGAATTTAGATTGTTGCAGCAAATTTGCTTTGTATCTTTACAAAGGCCAGCTTTCACAAAGCTATTTGCTTCTCAGAAGCAAATTCTACCACTGTGGGCTGCGTTTTAAAAATAACTTCATTTGTAGACAGCTGCTTTTAGGGTCTCATTTTTTAACTTTCATAAAGGCCTGGGAATTGAAGCTTCTTCATACATTGTTTCAAGTTTCAACATGACTTGGTGGAGACTGAAGCTTTTTTATACATGGTTTTGACATGACTTTGTGGGTAGTTAGGCATTAATCCTGTTTGACTTTTAAATCCTTGTTACCGAATCACTTTCACCATAAACTTCTTAAATGGAAAAGATTTTTCCATAAACTTTGTCCTAGAAATCTTTAATCCACCGTAGGACCTTTTTATTTACATGCACAGAATATATCAAAGAGAGAGAAGTGCACATGGGATATCCATAGTAAACTCTTCCTAAGATGTTGCACCCAATAGGTTGAAATCGTTGTGTAAGTCGCTATCTTAGTTTAATTCTTTCATGCAGTAAAACATTTCCTATGCCTTCATTTAAATGCAAAGAGCTTGTATATGTATGCTACCAATCAGAGTTTGCAAATATCCAGGTAATCCCTACCATCCATATGTGTTAGCTTTTCACCAAACAAAGAAACATGTAAGTAAATAAACCTATCATAAAAAATGTTCCTTTCGTAGGTCAAGTTCTGTAGAGTTCAGGGACTGGGTGGTTGAAAGGACAATGACTATTGAAGGAATACTTAAGCAGTCTGCGACTATTATGATTGCGATTTTTTTTTTTAAACTCAAATGCAGCATCTCCTTTTGATACTCACCATTGTGACTTTATTTGTCTGGTCAGGCTTGTTAGGCATGAGCTATGTCCCATCAATCTCTAGGATTGGATAACCTGGAATGCTGCCCATTTGATATAGACATTAGCAAGTAGTCAGAATTCAACAGTAGATCTAATGATAGCATCAGTCAATAATTCTCATTTGTGATTGACACTGATAAATAAATAGTTGGATTAGAAAAATGGTCCTACTAGTGCCTTTGGCAGAGACTGCATGGCCCCCCCCTGGCCCAAAAACAAATTATGATCAGGATTTTGTGTTCTAAAAGAGATGCAGTTGTTTTCTTTGAGTTTGTTTCTTTAGTCTTTTGATTTGACTTCCACTGAGTTTCTCTCTTCTTTTCTTTTTTTTTTAATAGGCAAGATTATTATGGAAAGAACCGTTGGAGTCTTTCTGCACACTTCTGAGTAAAGCCATTTATATAGTTAACTAACCATTCAGCTGAGATTGTTAGCAATTATGATGAAAACATAACCTCTGATGAAAATATAAATGGTAAGTTTTTACCAATTAATCCTTTCACAGGCATGAGGGAAAATGTCTTTGGGGCTCTCTGCTACTACCTCCTGTAGGAATATAAGAAGTTGGGTGTTTTATCCACTTTGGCTTGTTGTTCTTCTTTAGTTACTGTTCTTGCCTTTGTTTTCTTCACCAAGTTAGGGAACATTCCTTTGGTCTCAACATTGACACCTCTAATAAATGACTACTCATTTTTCTCACAGGATTTGCTGGGTATATTGATGAAATTAAGGGATGATCATCGGTACTGTCTCTACTGTGGGTGTCAGGTAAGTTGTATTTGTTTCAAATAAATTGAAACAACATGTTGGAGTACTGTCATTCTTTTTATCCATTCCTTTTTCTTTTCTTTTCTTTTCCTTTTTTTTAAAAAATTCTTTTGGGACCCCATCTTGAAGAATCAAATGCCAAACCTCTCATTGCTAAGTAATTATTCTTCCAAGTCAGCTCATCATCATCATTGTCATCAAAGAGTCTCGATCTTATCATGGTTGATTAATGGATTAGACCATCTCACTATCCTTGATTGTGTCATAATTCTTTTCTAATTATGTTCCATGCTCTTGGGCTCTTTTTTTTCACTTTCAAGGCTTTCTTTCTTTCTTATACATACATACATACATACATATATATATATATATAAATGAATACACTCTCTTCTTTTGAGTGGCACAGATGTTGGTTTCTAACGTGCACTTTGAAAGTCCTAAGTTTATTTTTCCTGCATTTTAATACCTATTGCTGCACGCTGAAATTCCACCAATAGCTTTATTATAATTCTATCATTCCTAGGTTGGAACACATCTTGGCTGATAGGACTTCTGTCTGTGGGTCTTTATAAGTTGTTTTTAAAAATTTTCTACTTATTCGGCTTTGACATCAGTGAAAGTGTGAAACCATCTTGAGATCAGTTTAGCAAGTTTTTCGGACATTTTAAGAGGGTTGCAATTTATTTTCTTATTTCTTTCAACTGTTTGAGCATTAAAAGGTCATTCATAGGTGTTGTACCAAGCAAATTCTCCACCAAGTTCTAACCATGTAACACCAAACCATTTCATAAGAGCTGATCATTACGACTAACTGTTAGGTCAACCCAACGAATGATCTTTATTACTAATTGTAAAGGGTCATTGCTGAAAACACGTTCAAAATGCAAGAAAATGTTGTATTCTCTTGGAACTT
This sequence comes from Pouteria campechiana, assembly GCA_036873735.1. Lineage (NCBI taxonomy): Eukaryota > Viridiplantae > Streptophyta > Magnoliopsida > Ericales > Sapotaceae > Pouteria > Pouteria campechiana. The sequence goes on from JAYJMB010031373.1 coordinate 38,018, forward strand.
GTTGGCCGCCCCTTTTCAATATCCATTGCTATGCATTAAGCATAGATGGATGTACAACTACCATATAGAAACTCCACTCTTGTTGACTCATCCCTGGCTATTGCTTGAAGATCTCGAGGCACATCTCCAGTCATTCCACACATTTTGAATTATGCCATGCAATGGCCCAATCAATCACCCTGCTTATAAGTTACAAACCTAAGAAATGAGACATTTCAAGGCACTTTTTCAACCAACGATCTTTCTTGATGTCTCATTTTTAGTTATACATTGAAGACTTCTTTTCTTTTTTGATTTGGCATATTTTGTTAAGTTGCATTTATATACTTGCTATTAATTTGACTAGTTTTTAGAAGCCTTAGATTCCAAAGCCTCCCTCTGTATTTCTAGTTTTGAGCTTTTTACCTTTGTTAGTCTATTAAAACCATGTCATCTGCTTCATGCAACTTGGCTTTGTTATAAGATTGAGACTCGATGTGCCTCCAATCTTTATTTTTATCACCTGTTCTTTTCATGTGCATGTGTGTGTGGCCCCTCTGAGCTCAGGAAAAACTTAAGATAACCATGTAGATTTCCTGTATCATTAGGGTTGTGACTTGGTAGTAGGAGCCACCACATGTTAACCTGGCCAAGTCACAGCCAATGAGTTATTGTAAAGTCAGCCTTCCACAATAATTTTTGTTTTGTTTGTTTCCTTTAACACTGTTCTTGTGCACATTCCTTCTCAGTACGAATCCATGGAGGTGCTGCTTTCCAATTGCCCTGGACCCAATGAAGATGATCACTGAGTCATGCAATATAGAGAGTTACAAGGGCATCTACCAAAGTTGATCCCTTTTATACAGATTTGCTATACCAGATGCTCTGCTGCGAGTCATGGATAAGTCCTGAAGACATTAAGGCAATTTCAGTTTTATAAGACGCTACTCTGGTGAATAATATGGAGCCTTGCTAACGAGTACTGCACTAGTTTGCAATAAACCGAATGACAATATTGGGCATCATATCCGTTCAAGAAGATTCGGGGGCTCCAACACAGGTTACAAATGAGCTGCAAAATCGAGAGACCCAATTGGGCTATCCGAACAGACCAAGAGTTTACATTTTTCGATCTGACTGACAGAAATCGAACTTCCATTTCTGTTGTCTTTGCCGTGGCTGTTAGGTTGCTGATAGTACAAGCAATTAACTGGTAGTGGAGCAAAGCATGGGGAAAAATACTTGGCATGGCAGACATTTTCATTTTTCCCCTTTCTCAATGAGTGCAAGTAATTTTTTGTCATTGTTACCAAATTTGTGGATGCATAATTGACTTGAAATTCAATTCCTATTGATAGTTTGGCATTGCGGCCTTAAGAAGCTTCCAAAGCTCCATTCCATCTGCAACATACTCAGTTGCGGTTTTGCTTTCGATGTATAGCCATATCACATGGATTCCTTTTGTAGTCCTTTGTTGAACTCGGATTCAGTGTTCTTGGATTAATTGGCGGGCGCGGTTAGCTTGGAGGCAAGGTGCCCGCGTTACCTGGATGACTGGCCCTAAATTTGTCACATTCATGTTCAATTTAATGCATTTGAGGTACTGTTGGTTTTGGCTCTCTGCGAGGTTCTACGGTTTTGTTTCAAAAGGGTACTTCACATAGTCCAACGATTGGTTCTCTTATCCCATATCTCTTGTAGGATCCTTGGGCTTCATAGGGCCCATGGTGCTACTCCCACCATTTTCAGTGTTTTACTCTTCCTCTGCGGAATTGAGGATAATATCTTACTAGTGCACAGTAAGTTCAGGTCTAGCCCCACACAATTGTAGCCTCAAGAGTAATTCTAATACCATTTGTCCCGTTTGGCTCAATCAATCTTATGCATGCAAAGTATTGTCTATCATTTTTAAGAGCCCGTTTCTTGGGATTTCCAATGATTCTTTCGGTTTTGAGTTTTGGGTTTTCTTCAATGATCGGATACAATCCAATCCAACCCAATCCACTTAGAATTGCTTATTTAACTAGGATTGTGTATATTAGACTAATAGAAATTTTCAGTTGATGACAAAATTAAATCACTTAAAAGTAAATATTTTAAAGGTTGAATATTTATTTTAAAATAATGTTAATTCCGTGGTCCACTAAAACTTTTATCCAAATAAAATTTACATTCTTAGCAGCCAAGCAAACCTTTCTAAACACATTGACTAGATTAAATTTTACCTAATCATCTATTAAAAACCAAAATGACTAGATTGAATTTTACCTAATCATCCCTTAAAAACCAAAATATAAAGGGTTGCTTAGAAATTAAACTGGGGTCTACATAACTTCTGGGATTAAGTTTAATCTGGGAGTGTAAAATATTTTCTTGTGTTGCATGAAAAATCAAAGCACATCAAAGACTCAAATTAGGGCAGAGCATCAAATAACTATAGAAGTGTGTTTTTCCATGTATTTATGTGCCTATGTATGGACATACGTTTGTCTGTATTATGTAATTCATTGAATATGAATTCTATGATTTTTTAAACTGGGATCCCCATCTTCATGATATGTAGCTTGGGAGTGTCTTTCATGGAAGACTGAATAGATCGTGAGTTCGGAAGGGAAGTAGGAGATTTTGCCAACTCTGTTGTTAACAAGAATGGTTCTTTATACCAAATCACTGAAACCTCTTGCATTTCCTGAATGCCTTGCCTTGGATTACTAAGAGGTTTAATTATCCACCCGTATTTTCTTGCCATCATCCCCACAGAAATTGAAATGCTATAGGATTTCTTTGTGTGTATATCCCCTGGGATACAAACTCGTGTGAAAGTTCAAATTAGATCCTGACAGTTTGAACAAGTTGGTCTGAAATCGCTCGGTAAACCACAGATCTAGATCATTGTTGATGGACCTCAACATTTGCCAATACTCCAACATGTTGACAATGGGGCCACTAGCTCTACTATCCGGTCAAGGAATGCTACTAAACCAACCTCCATACTTGGAGAATCAATCTGCCACTTCCATATTTGTACGCCATCCTTTCTCTTGGGAGAGATGATATCATCTTGTTTTTAATACCATTTGAACTACATGAGGTGGTGGGTGGGAGTGGGGGCTGGGGTCTGAGGGCTCTCACCTTGAGGGATGGGATTCGTTTGTGTTTTCTCTAAAAGGAGCAGATGGGTCGTAAATTCTTCACCATAGAAGTAGGCATTTTGGGCTTCGTATACCTTAAGGTCCCTTGACGGCTGATTCCATGCGCTCACGCATAGGCCCTAAGAAAATGGTTGATGGATTCAGAAAACTGTGGGCGTGCAAGGGCCTTCAATGGTTCGGAGGGGATCATAAACGACAAGACATGAAAGTGGCTTCAGATGGTGCGTTTCTGCTCAAGAAGGTAGATCAAGTGTGAGAACCCAGGTTTTTTTATTGTCGAGATGAAGGATATGGCTGTTGATCAAGACTCCTCTAGGATGAATCATGCAGTGGCGGTCCATTTCTAGTAGTACAGCATTAAGTCTAAAAAAATGCAGTTGCACAGGCAGGCAGATATTTGATGCAGCGGAGGGGTTGTTAACTTTGATGTTTGGGAATGAAGTCATTAGTGATCGCAGACACTGTTAGAATCAACTGCTAGAGATAGACATTTGCCTTAAAATGGAGCATGAGGCTGATTGGGTGTCTAGTGGTGAACCGGGGAGGTCTTTTCCTTCCCATCAAATGATGAGATTAATGATAATATGACTTTTGTTAGAGGAGGTTTGCATACATGGATAAGGGATGGAGACCTCCTTTCCTTCCCTTGATACATTTATCTATCCTAGTCAACCATACCTTTTCAACAGTTAAAATCTATCTTTTCATCGTTAATTGTATCAATTCCACGGAAAAAATTAAACTTCACTGACATCATTTATACTTCTGGTAAAATCGTTTGCCTCACATTTTCCTCAGAAACAAAATCAAACCAAAGCAACAATAGATTTTTAGTAAGATTGATGAGATGCCTGCGCATTTATTGTTCCAACTGCATTTAAACATGGTTTCGACCACCATCCCTTGACTAAAATTTAATTTTAATCATATTAGCTGTATTAGTAAGTTATGTATGAGTATTTTACATGGTAGAATTTGTCACGAGTTAAGCTATTCTCCCCCATCCAGTCTCTTTAATTCCGGAAAAATAATGACCAATGGAAAAAATGCATAAAAATAGAATCATTTGTGATCGCCCTTGGAAGGTTTTGTTGAAGGGGAGCTACTGGCATTAAAACCAAGAGTTGAAGGGTGAAACTTACTAAGCTGACCCCAAATTACTAGGGATTAACATATCATGGGAACAAGTACAGGAGTTAGGACAAGGCTAAGATGATTTTGATCAAGAAGAGGTGGACTAGAAAACCAGCAGCTTAGCACCAGCACTCATATAGCCAGGCCAGCAGAACAATGAAACTCATACAACCAATCCCAGTTGCTTGAGACAGCATTTTAGATTATAATGATTGAAAGAGGGGGGGTTTGTGAATGCATGTCAGAACTAGCAGAAGAATGGATATTATGTGGCCATGCATGGATAATTAAAAATGTGTGTGCATGAGAGAGAGTAAAGAAAAACGATGAAAAAGAAAGTCAGATGTGGTTGTTCATAAAGTTACCTACGGTTGGTTCTCCCCAAAAAGGCACAAGAAGCAATCAGCATTCTCATCAAGACAAGAATGTTTGCAAAACAATATATCAGGCAAGTACCATCATCTGCTAAGCAAAATCAATTCAGAATTGTTCAATGCCTTCAAATGCATCAAATGGAGATCTTCAAGCTCTGAGTGCGCAACCACCAGAATTTTGCAGCTGCTGCTCTCTTTTCATAGAAGACAAGAAAATATGGCTAACCACAATCACTACTTTCCACCTGGACTCCAGTTAGATCCACGTTTATCCTTGTTACCATTGATGAAGCAGTCCAGAGCCACAAAAAGAGTACAAATATTCATACAATCTATGCGGCTGGGATGATACGCCTGCCAATGTCTTTTTAGGTTTGCCAAGTAGTTTAGTGCATGAGAATGTAGTAAAAAACCTAGGAAACAGTTGAGGAAGAGATCAATGGGCAGAGATAGGTCCCAAGGCCCCACTAAGCTCCTACAGAGACCAGTTCACTTGGCTGCTGGAAGAAGAACCATAAGCCCTTGACAGCCCGAGTTCCATGTATTGCCTTCCTCCCTGCTGAGCCAACTCGAGCTCACCTGCAAACTGATGGCTAAGAGGCTCAGGAGCTGCTTCTCGCCGGAGACCTGACTCTCGTTGGATTCCATGTGAGCTGCTCCCAGCTTCATGGCCCTTGAAACTCCACACACTGCCCACAAAAGCGTTACTGGCAGAAGCACCATGTGGCGATGGTTGAGCTATTGAGACCCCATCTGCAGTCATGAATGCATTTGGTGTGATGCCTGGAGTGCGGTTTCTGGGGTCCCATAGCTGAGAGGATGTTGACAGAAGAGAGAGAGCACAGCCAGAGTCAGAGGAAGCCCCTGGGAAACACTCGGCCTGTGGTGTGTCTGGTCCAGAAAGGGGTGGTGGCCCACCAGCTGAAACCCGAAGATAAGAGTGAGGTCCATGGGCAGAGACACTGGTGGAAGGAACCTCTGGGCTGCCCTGCCAAAGTTGCTGAGGATACTTTCCAGCAGTGGAGGATTGATTGCTAGGTAACCGATCACCAGCTCTTACAGTGGGCCACACATCTCCCCCTGGCTCTCTTGGGTATGTGAAGTCCACCAGAAAACTTCCAGAACGGCTGGTATCTTCTGCCAATTAAGGTCACAAATTTGAATCAAACAGTATTTGAAAAGGAGAGGGGAAACCTAAAATGTCGGATCACATCAGGTACATGGCAACATTTGTAAGGCCCCCTCTAAATACCACCACACTCCAAGATGAAACATGTGCATAATATCCAGTCTGTCTATGAACTGAAAACCCTGCTTTTGGCACAAATGTCAGGCTGGTTGCATGCCAGATAAAGTAAACAAGTGGACAAATAAAACAGTATCCAAGAATTTTATAAAAAAATTTCAAGCCATTTGTAATTGTTCCGCTAGTTCAATTCCTAGAAGATCTTAAATGATAACACGAAGAAAAAGGTGGACAAAAGTTCCACAATAAGGATTCGGATAAGTCTAACCGTGGAATGATGGTGAGCGCCCATAGCGTGATGATAAGGACCCAACTGGTGGCTTCCTCCGCCGTTCATTGTGACCAGCTAGACGTCTGCGACAGCTGCGCTTGCCTTGGTCAAATTCAGATAGCTGATGAAATCTGTTCAGCAACCACCAAGTCATCAATGCAAACATTCATCGATTCAGAAAAGTAAGCTGTAGTATGATAAAAGAAGGCAAAATATAAAGCTCAATGTGGGTAATAAGCAGGATAAGTTTCAGGGAATGGGGGGGTTGAGAAGAAAAGGAAGAGTTAATTGGGTGATTCAATATAAACATTTAATCATGATGGATTTGGATCAACAATTAAATTAAATAATATAACAAGCGTTATATCATTTGGGCATTCCATATATCAAACAAAATAACTATGAAGTCTCATATTTGATAGCCCACACCAATCACGGAGACAAACAGGCCACCTTCAGCAAATGATCTGTATAGCGCTAAATTCAGCTTCATTTTGGCCAAACTCAGGCTTATTGGATAAGTTGTGAAATGACTACTATCTGATTTAGAATGAATCATTCTAATGCTCTGATTTAGAATGAATCATTCTAATGCCAAATTGATGTCCAATGAGCAGCTCTGGTAGAAATAAAAAGGGAAAAGACTTTGGAAGAGACTGACAATTTCAATATTAAAGAAGGGAAGAAATCAAGGGCAAAGAATAAACAAAGGGAAGAACTTGAGAAGAAAAAGAGAATTAGATATGAAAAAAGCAGAGAATTTTTATTCAATAATCAATTATCCAAACTGAATTGTTTCAACCCTGATATATGTTATTATATTTACAGAAAACCAATATGCAGAAGAAAACATCAATATAAGTGTAAAAATAAAATTCTTAAATAAAATAATAAAACAACAATCTAAGTGCCTGTTTGGCCCGGTGTTTTGGGAGCTCCAAATCGCTTTTTGGCCCCAAAACGCGGAAAGTGTCTGTTTGGCTGGAAAGGGAAAAAGCACTTTATGCGCATCGAAGTTCATAAAAAGCCAGTTTTTGGCTTTTACATGGAAGCTCTGATTCGAAGCTTTTAGAAAAAGCTCTATATATAAAAGCACTTTAATAAAGTGCTTAAATCTCACCTCCAGGCCAAACAGGCCCTAAACCATCCATCAAGTGTATCTATATTTTGATAACTTGGGGCCTTTGTCAAATCCCAAAATAAATAAAATATATCAAGAATTTGCTCACACCAAACACTCTGAGCATGCATTGCAAGTTATCATGATGGTTGCATTTACCCATACCATATATCAAGGATTTCATGATCATTTATGCTTAATCAAAGTCTAGTTAGGTGCATATCCAATGAGAGTTTACGTAAGACATCATTTCCAGAAATAAAATAGAAACTAGGAGCAACAACATGAACAACAAACAAAAGAAAGAAAAAAAGAACAAAAAAAAAAGAAGAAAGAAAACTACATAATGGATAGCCTTTGTTTATGTGTCAACTCCACAGATATGGCCCATGATGACAGTGTAAAACCTTAATAGTATCCATGTAGCGAAGCAAAATTAGTTGCATAGACACAACGACAATGAACAATACCCTAAATTGTGCAGTGATTACCACATGTTACATAGGATGTGATAGTTATAAGACTATCATATGCAGGATGCTTGCAAACAAATAGGAGTCTCAGTTTCTAATGTAACTATTTGTAACGTCAGTGATAAGGAATCATAGTAAAAGAACCAACAAGTAAGATAGTTCATTCCAAATCATTATGCAATTGACTCAAGATTTCAAACTGCAATGGTTGGGCCTCAACCATAACACTAGGATAAGTTGCAGAGGACTTGTATAAGTACCTAGAAAATGTTTTGTGTACCATATTTCATCAGGAGGAAGCTCAAAAAGGTCAATAGAATAGGGCAATAATACAGCTTCATATTACTCAACCTGGGCCAGTCTAAGACCACTTCAATTGTTTTTAATGAGTGTTTGTCTTCTCATTGCAGAAACAAGGCTTCCCACCACCAAGGTGTACCTAGCCATGGCATAGCCCCCCATCACCAAGAAACTGAGACTTTTGAATAATAGCTAACAAAACCATTTTGCAAAAATAAATCATATTTCAGATTTTCTATTGGGACCATCATGAAGAAGCATCAACATTGGAATCTCATTTCCAATAAAGTTGATCATATAGAAAAGCGCTCCACAAGTTTTTACTTTCTATATGAAGCGTTCAATGTCCAAGAATAACTTATACATCACAATAATTCATCCACAAAAATAACTTAACATATATAAATATATTCTATGAATGCAACATCCAAACGGTTTCACTTAGTACCTACCAAGGAAATAGTCCAATGTTCATGATGCCACTGCCATGGGATATATTGATCACTTGGACAAGATATGTCTTGAAAGGGATGCATCAAAAATATCAGGGAATGATATATGATAGAAACAATACACTTTATGCACTAAAAATGAGTTAGCATACATGGCAAATCAATAATTAGTATCAACAGTATTGATATATTTCACAACCTTCATACTACAAAATATTGCAACTAGTTTTAATATATGGATATCATGGATATTTATCAGGATACATCACCATCCCAAGCACATATGTTAAAAGGCAATCTGCATCATTCAATAGGTATGCTCAGTGTCAACTGCTGGTTACCTCAGTAGCTGACACTCAAAGTGCATGAGTGAAAGGTTACTAAAGTCTTGAGTACAAGCCTTGGTCCATAAAAATTTACCAGGGAAAAAAGCAGGAATGATCAATTAGATAGTTTGATAACATTTGATGAATTGCATGAAGTTCCCAGATAGAAAGGCCCTTCACACATATTCCAATCATTTTGTGCTATTGTGGGCCTCCATGGCCCTACAGTTTTGATCTTTATCTCACATAATAAAGCTATGAGAGAAGCCAATGTGAGTAAACTGAGTACATGTATTAAGATTTGTTAGAGGAATACCTTATCCAAAAAAGATCCTTCATCACATACCCTTCAATCTGCATATGCAAACAAATAATCTAGTGTTTCTATACATGACCATCACTTTAGAATGACTACAAAAGGTTTTATTTCAGTTTTAAAGGTGCCTCTTCTGTTTTGAGCATGTTGAGTTTATCAGCTTGAAAGACAAACAATGACAAAGATTAAACAATCAATTGTTTGATTGGCAACTGACATAAGATCTACTAATCTATTGTATGATTACAAACCAATACATGATCTACCAATCTATTGTATGATTACAAACTGACACATGATCTACCAATCTATTGTATAATTAGCGACTGATATATGATCTAGAACAGCAGCATCAGTGAACAGGGGGATTTCATTGGGGTGGATGCACAGATAAAGGGTATAATGTTAGTGGAATATAAGCGGAGGAAGTCTACTTATAACCTTTACCATCACATTTCAACATGGAGAAACCAACATTCTATGTGATCCCACATCGCCTAGGAGGGGAGTCCTAACTTAAGTGTGGGAGCTCGTGGTAATCTGTCGAGGCGCCTTTTGTGGGACAAAATCGTGCGGGTGGGCACTGGGCATAACCCTGGAACGTGACCCAAAATGGACAATACCTCGACAGGAGCCCGAGTTATTATAATTGGTATCGGAGCCAACCCTCAATAGTCCTGATGGGAGTGTATCCAGTGAGGAAGCTGGAGCCTCTGAGGGGAGGTGGATGTGAGATCCCACATCACCTGGGTGAGAGGGAGAATCTTGGCTTAAGTGTAGGAGCTCTTGATAATCTGTTGAGGTGCCTTTTGTGGGACAAAATCGTGCGAGTGGGCGTTGGACATGACCCAAAGTGGACAATACCTCAACAGAAGCCTGGGTTGTTGCACATTCTTTCTTATTTTACTACTTTTATCGATGTTATCTTTAAGCAAGTGTCATCATCTCACCCTCAATATCCTTTGTGCAATCAGATTCTCTTGCAATATTGACAACGAAAAATTTTATAATGAGAACCAGTTTGGACTACTGGTTTGTGAGAACTAGTTTAGGTGGATCCTACTATAGAAATCACTTTTTACAATAAGATGCATCATGTAATCTCATAACATGCATCATGTAATCTCATAACTAAAGCCAAAATGAAGCCAAATCATTAATAAGAGAGAAAATTGAGGAAATCATTGAAACCAGAATGAAGAATCACTCTTTAACTTTCCAAATAAGTGTGGAAAAACTTATTAATAATTTCACCTAAATTGTTTCACTCATTTTGACAGGTGAACTAATCATCTTAATCAATCACAACTTCCGATCTCAATAGCAAATAAATTTCCAATTCGAAGAAGAAAATTGCTTCATCAGCCTGAAAGTCATCCATGCAATGCTGGCAAACTGTAATTCTGGTTCTACCAAAAGCCTTTGTTAACCACAAAGTCCTTCAATCATGAGGCAATATCACTGCCCAGCAAAAGGGACCACTAAATAACTCCTTTAAACTCAAACTTTCAATGGCACACATTCACCTAAGGGCGGCTGAGGAACTAGCTACAGTAAATTCAGGTCAAGTTTAAGCCAAGACAAGGATGGGTTTAGCCCAAAACAGACCTATGCATGAAATGGGCTCAAAGTCTTAATGCTAACTAAACCTATGTGAATGCATAGGCCCAAACCTAACCCACTTGTCTCATTGAACTGAAAACAACAAAAAATTGACAGAAAAAAATATAATCTTTTTTTATTAAAATATGAAAGTATCAAATAAAATTCAAATATATAGTATATTGTTAGCCTGTTTCGTTTAAGTTGTAATTTAGATTTTTTTAAGATTGGCATTTCCTGATAATAATATACAATATATATTATATGGAAGGGCATATGAATGATACATTCAAGCTTAGCAAACCAAGCCCAACCCATTTCCTTTTAAGCTGACAAAATATAAAACCTGACCAACACCAGCCCAACACATGCAAAATAAGTCAGCAACATCCCCAACACTGTAGATCGCATCCAAATCATGTTGGTAAACCAAAATTAATTTAGTCACCCAGATTTGGATCTCTTGATTGCCGGGACTTAACACCTTTATGTCAAATAATGTACAAATAAAGGTGCACTAGTGTCTTAATCTTGCAATATATATTGGAGTTTTTTTTATTTATTCTTTATTATTCATTTGTATCAGATTGGACCTGCTGATACACAAATGTGGAGAATTTGCACACACAGACAACCATTTGCCGTCATATATGCAATGCAATGCATTGCAGTCACAAATTGGCTATATGAAAGCACCACAACAAACAGTGATTTCTTTTAACCATATATCCCAAAATTAGGCAGGTTATTCACCATATTGCATCTCTACATTGAGACTGTGATAATCCTTATTTTCATATTTTGGACTAGTGTTTGCAATCTTGAAATTTTCGAGTGAAATCTTGCCGAAAATTTCGATTTTGCAACTTGGCAAAATTGTTTCACCATTGAATAGTAGCGATTTTCCACTTTAGGCAAAATTTTCAAAATATCAGCAAAATTTCGGCGAAAGCCCCAATTTCTTGCCGAAATTGCAGCGAAAACATATGAAATAAAAGCTGAAAACCCTACAACCCAATATATTACTTTGCGAAACCAACTTCTGTCTCCCAAATAGGTATTTTCAAAATACATAGTGTTGATTTTCTAAGAAAAAAACAAGATTTAGGTTGTTGATTAGAAGATCGGACATTCGCAACTACCTTTCTCTTTTCCATTTCAGCGATTTTCGAGCCTACACCAATTTTTTGGCTTTGAAATCACAAATGAAGGTTTCGAAATCAAGAATTATGCTCACTTACATGGATTTCGAAGCTTGAATCCAACGCATGGTGCAACAGTTCCTCCCTCTTCCATTGACAGCGCCTATAGCTCTAGTTTTCCCCTTCTAATGCACTTAACTACCTTCGAAATTACTGCTGGAGTGATCAAAATGGGTAGAGAAGGCTTAGAAAGTTTCAATCAAGCATGAAATCTGCAGAAGTTGCGTAGTGGGTGGGCGTCGTTCGTTGTTCACAGGCAGAGGCAGCGTCATGTGTGGATGCTATGGAGGTAAGTGGGGCGCATGCATAGCTTTGGTGGAGGCAGGCGTGCCTGCATATCTTTGGTGGAGGCAGGTGGCATGTATGAGTTGCTGGGAATTATTTTTGGAAAAGCTTGGAATCTTAACCACTATTTTTGACCCAAATCAAGTTAGTTTTTAACTTTTCTTTGAAATTTTTTGGGACAAATGCATCTATTATGATTTTATATAATTAATTATGTTTTTTGGGGTAATTTTTGGGGCAAATGCATCTATTGTGATTTAATTTAATTAATTATGTTTTTGGGGCAAGTTTTTGGGGCAAATTATTCAACAACAAAAAAATTGATTAATTATATTGTCCCTTGTCATATAATTATTTTTAGAGTTGGTTTTTAATATATGCATTTATATTTTTGTAAGTTATGAAAATAAATAATTTATCCAGTGATTTTTAAAAATTATAATATCAAAATTAGGGTAAAAAATTTAGTAAAATTACTAATAAAAATACGTGTATAACTAGAATCATAAATTTATGCATAAACTTTTTAAGTATAAAAAGGGTTGGTGCCTTTCTTGTTGGATTTATTTTATGTAACCGATGTTAATTATTCTATAACATTGTTGTTTTTAGTTATAGGTTCACTATATCGAACTCAAGTACAGGAAAAGGCAATAAAAATAAATCACAGAATATCACTTGAGAGCATGGAAAACCATTAGATGAGTATCCAAATGAAGTAAAGTGTAATTATTATTGTCAGCAAATAAAGTCCAAGGGTGTTACAAGATTGAAGGAGCATTTAGCTAGAGGGTACAAAAATGTTAGAAATTGCCCCAAGGTGCCCTCAGAAGAAGTGTTCTAGTATAAGGGATGAGCTTTCGGGAGTCAAAAAAGCAGCATGATAGAAATATTTCTGAAAGATTATATGGATTTTCAAATACGGTGAATGTTGATGATGAAGATAAAGAGGAGAATGATGGTGATATAAGAAGAACTATGCATGCCTCTAGAGCGGAGTAATGGGAAAGAGAGCAAATGATTCAGCTAAAGATGAATAAACAAATCTTTAATGGGTCTGTTAGAGAGGTTGGTAGGTGTGGGGGTGGTGGGAAGGGTGTAATTATAAGAAATTTTGGACGTAGCAAGAGTGTCAGAATGGCTAAACCGAAATTGTATGGACAAGTGAGTGGAGCACAGAAGAAAATAAAGCATATGTTCAATAAGGGAAGGGAGAGTGTTGGCCAGCTTGGCAAGTTTGGATTAAAGTTTTTTTTCTATAATGCAATTTCAGCACATGTAGAAGATACGGTTGCCTTCAAGTACTTTGTAGTTGTCGCTCAAAGAGAGGGGGAACATGTAAAACCCCCCACAAGAAGGAAAATTTATGCAAAGTATTTGAAAGAAAAGGTGACAAAGATAAATGACTGGATCAATAGTCAAAAGCATCAGTGGGATACTTATGAAGTTACCATTATGTGTGATGGATAGACGGACCCAACGAAAATGCCTATAATAAATTTTATAGTATACTGCAAGGGGATATCAGCATTCATAAAGTTAGTAAATGCATCGGCATATGTAAAGGATGCCCATTACATCGAGGGAGAATTAGAGAAAATGATTGAATGGGTTGGTGCGAATCATGTAGTACAGATTGTTACTGATAGTGGGAGTGCCTATAAAAAAGCTAAGAAAACACTAGAAGAAAGATACTCTTTTTATTGGACCTCTTGTTTTGCATATTGTATTGATCTAATGCTAGAAGATATTGGTTGTCGTCCAGCTATGCAAAAGTCAATAAAAAATGCATGTACGGTGACCAAGTTTATATATAATCACAGTTGGATTCTTTCCATTTTTCACACGACATCTGGATATGATAGACAGATTATTTGTCCTGGAAAGACGAGATTTGCTACAAATTATATTGCATTGAAAAGTTCGTACAAGATTCATCAAGCCCTCACCACAACTTTTAACTCGGAAGAATGGTGGGCCTCAAAATATAGAAAGGCGACAGAGGGGAAGAGAACAATGGATATTATTATGACAACTACATTTTGGGATCATGTGAGATAGGCATTGGGCATACTAGAACCTATCTACCGAGTTCTGAGGATAGTGGACAATAAGACATATCTATCCATGGGTTTCATGTATGAGTTCATTTTTTTTATGATGCAGCAATCAAGGCGAACAATCCCAAGGGTGTAGATTGGGTGTTGCAGATTATAGAAGCTTGTTGGAAGAGCATGCTAAGTCATCCCCTACATGCTACTAGTGAGTATATGATTTAATAAATCCAGTTTCATCGAACATGCATATAATTTCTCTATTTATATTAACTAACTTAAATTCTAATTTTTGCGACTTATTACTTAAATCCCAAGTATCATTATGAGCGACATCTAGGTCAAGATGCCCAGCTTAGCACCTCGCTTTTTCAAGTGTTTGAAAAGTTTTTTCTCAACAATCTCAATGCTAAGGATCTTGTAAATGAGGTAATTATATACAACTCAATATACCTATACCATTTCAAAGATAGTTTACTTATTAAGAATTGCATATTGGGAATATTCATTTTCTTCAATGTTATAGTTGATATACTTTCAAGATGCCAAGAGGTTATTTGAGATGAATGCAGTAATCCAATCAAAAAGCAAATCAATGCAATGTAATTAAAGGATAGCGATTTAATAATATGTTGTCTACTTTTATTTTAAATTATTGATAAATCCAAGTTTTCTTTCATAGGTGAGTGGTGGAATTATTATAAGACAGAAACACCAAATCTGAGACTATTGACATATAGATTACCGAGTTAGACGGTATCTTCATCCCCATGTGAGCGTAACTGGCGTATGTTTTTTTCTATTCATACATGCAGAAAAAACAAATTGGGATATAAAAGGCTCTAAGATTTAGTATTTTGTCATTATAATATGTGGCTTTGGGAACGATTGCTTCAATCTGAAGAAAGTTCTCCTGAAGATCCACTGGACTTATTAATGATAGGGCACTACACTCACTTGGAGAAAGATGATAACAGAGAGGATTCTTTATATGAGTGGCTAAGGTCTAATGATTTGAATACTGCGGATGACGGACCAGAACCTGCTGTTGCTAATATAGCTCGTGAACAAGAGGTAAATATACAAAGAATATTGGAAGAGAAGAGAACGTCAATAGATGACTTTGATCCAATGACAAAATCTGAAAGCACTACTCAATCTATCACAAAGTCTTCTACAAGAACACAAAGTGGTGGTGGTAGTAATGATGATGATGAGGTGGTGGTGGTGGTATGCGTGGCACTTTGAATAGCCAAAAACCTCTTAGTCCATTCAAAACAGAAGTTGAATTCCAACATGCTACGCAAGATAAAGATTATGGTGCATTGCCGCCTCTGAGATCCTATGTGAGGAAGTATGACAATAAAAAAAAGTAGCCTTTACAGAGGAGGATGACTCAGTAGATAATATGGTTGTCACCTCTATTGGTATGGATAATAGTGAGTAGGAGTCTAATTGTGGATATACACCTTATGGCTATCATGTGGGGAATTATTCTCAAGAATCTCAAAAATTTTATGTCGGAGATTCTGAATTTTATCCTCAACAGTCTTATGGTCAGATACCATACAAAGCGGATAATGAAACAAAAGCGTCTTCATCTTCTCTTCCTGCATGGTACGACTTATATCCGGGTAGTTTTTATAGTCTTTGGCTAGAAGTAATGAAGGATAACCATAGCAATGATTAAATTAATGAGTTTGCACAAGTTTCTTTTTGGTGGTAAGGTATAGTGATAACATATTTCATACTATATGCATATGTTTAACTGCTTTGTCTGCTTTTGCATCATTGGTATGTTTCCTTTATGTCATATATGTTGACATTTAAAGTGATGTTTTTTGTTCGATATATGAATTTAGATTTATCATGATTTATTACGAAATTTTTTGAAAGATTTTCTAATTTTTCTGTATTTTTTTAAACTTTTTATATTTTAGTAGAATAGTTCGGTGAAATTTTTGATAGTTTCTCTGAAATTAGCAAATTTTTTTCCTTTTCAGCTTAGCAAAATTTCTCCTTTTAGCGAAATTGCGAACACTGTTTTGGACAAAATACTTCAAAATCAGTGTGTTTTGATCATGTTTAGATAGATCCTATCAACATAAGAACTTAAAAGAGCAGCCCCCTTAGATCCAAAATTGGTAAGACCAAGTAAGAGAGAAAGCTTACTATCCCCCTTTCCCTTTTTTGTATGTCCAAACATGTGGATCCCATCCGTACCTATGTGTGTACCCTTAATCAACAGAAGGTGGACATGAGAATTGGGCAGCCCTAACTCTTCAATGGAGAAATGGAAAAAAGACTCTTTAGTTTAAGATCACCAAGAAATTAATGAAAGCCTATCTAGGCACAGCAATAACAGCAATGTCATAGACCAACAAATATGAGGACCCATCTAGGTATAACCCAGTGTCTGCAATCTCAAAATTTTTGAGCGAAATTTCGCCAAAAATTTTGATTTGGTAACCTGCCGAAATATTTTCGCCATTGAAAAGTTGGAATTTTCGTGGTTAGGCGAAATTCTCGCCATACTAGCGAAATTTCGCCAATATTTCACCAAAATCCCATGTTCTCCGCGAGATGGCGAAATCTTGCCAAAACAGTGACGAAAAATTGTAAATAAAAGATGAAAACCCTAAAGACAGCCCTATCATTCTTCGAAACCAACTACTGTCTCCCAAATACATATTTTTGAAATACCTAGTATTGATTTTCTAAAAAAAAAAGAGACTTAGGCTATTGATTAGAAGTTCGAACGTTGGTAGCTACCTTTCCCTC
Source organism: Pouteria campechiana (assembly GCA_036873735.1). Classification (NCBI taxonomy): domain Eukaryota; kingdom Viridiplantae; phylum Streptophyta; class Magnoliopsida; order Ericales; family Sapotaceae; genus Pouteria; species Pouteria campechiana. Next base: position 55,085 of record JAYJMB010031373.1, read on the forward strand.
TTCCTTTTCAGCAATTTTCAAGCATACACTGATTTTTTGGCTTTGAAATCACCAATGGAAGTTTCGAAATCAAGGATCATGGTGAATTACATGGATTTCAAAGCTTGAATCCAATGCATGGCATAGTAGCTCCTCCCTTTTCCGTCAACAACGTTTGTAGCCTTAATTTTCCCCTCCTAATCCACCCCACTACCTTTGAAATCACTACTGGAGTGTTCAAAATTGGTAGAGGAGGGTTCGAAATCTTCAATCGGGCATGAAATATGACTCTGGGGCGTTCAATCCATCTGTTAGGCATTGTTCACGGGCAAAAGTAGTCGTGTCAGTTGCTGTGGAGGCAGGTGATCGTGCGTCAATTACTGGAGAGGCCATTAAGTTGTTCACGAGTTACTGGGAGGCTAATCCGTCCACATGGATTATTTCGTCACTCATTTAGAATCTTAATCACTAATTTTCGCCCAAATCAGATTGGTTATTGACTTTTCCTTGAAATTTTTTGGGACAAATGCATCTATTATGATTTTATATAATTAATTATGTTTTCTAGGGCAATTTTTTAGGCAAATTATTTAACAGCAAAAAAATTAATTATGTTGTCCGTTGTCATATAATTATTTATAGAGTTAGCTATTAAGAAAATAAATAGTTTATCCTGTGATTTTTAAAAATTATAATATCAAAATTAAGGTAGAAAATTTTGTAAAATTACTAATTACTAAAATTACTTAACTACTTTATCTACTTTTGCATCATTGATATGTTTCCTTTATGCCGTATATGTTGACATTTAAAAGGATATTTTTTGTTCTATATGTGAATTCAGATTTATCTTGATTTATTATGAAGTTTTTTGTAAGATTTTCTAATTTTTTGCATTTTTTATTTTTTTATATTTTAGAGAAATAGTTTGATAAAATTTTCAATAATTTCTCCAAAATTAGCAAAATTTTCAATAATTTCTCCAAAATTAGCAAAATTTTCTCCTTTTTAGCTTAGCAAAATTTTCCATTTTAGCAAAATTGCGAACACCGGTATAACCTAAACCATCTTTGGTTAGTCTCTTTGGAAATTTAGTCATTATCCATATGGAAATCCTAGCTTTATGTCTATGGTTGCTATTAAGGCAAAACCTGCATTACATGTTTATCTGAACTCAAAAAGGAATGGACATGATGAATCCCATATGTGTAAAAATTCTTCCCAATGTTTAGCAAAAATTGAAAATTCCAATTCAACTACCAAATGCTTGAATTTGATATAGATATAGTCATGGCCTTAAATTTGGAAATTTTTCATACACAAATCAATCATAAGGGCTACCAAGTCAATTGTCTAGTTCAAAGCCTTAAAAATAATAACTCATTTATATTGTCAAATTATCTATTTTTGAAAAGAAAAGAAAAAGGGGGGGAAAAGATAAAATTCAAACCTCTCAACTTATTTTTCATGTTACAAATTTTGAATTATGGATATTGGTATCATGCTCTCTTGAATTTTTATCCAAGGTCCAATGTGACAGGTAGAAACACCCTTGTAAAAATGACAACGGAGGCAAGTTAATAGAAGTCCTAACATTTTTCCAGCTTGAAGATACAAGACCTAAACGCTAAACCAAAAGATAAGATAAGATATGGAATGGTTGCTTCTGATATCCAGCACCTTAACTGAAAGTTTCCACTGCAACATATATCCAATGATCATATCAATAAATCATGTGGTTTTCCTCTTCACTCCAATTCTTGCCCAGGAATACATCAACCAGGAAGTATTCTCAAACGGCTACCATCAGAAGCCCAATTCTTCAAGACTAAAGTTCATTGATTTCTGCAAGACTAAAGCTAATAAACCTGTAAACAGAATGGACTTTTGGCTAGTCTAAACGCTTCCACGTCTCCATTACAGTTCTATTTCCATGCAAATGAAAATAAAACAACAATCCCAGGATCCATTTTGTGATGCTCCCCAAATCTCAAAAGCAGACAATAACTCATATGCATGGGCTGAAGTTTGTTAAAGCATTTAATCATCAGAATCCAATCCGACAATAAGCTTCATCCCAGTTTTTCCCTGAATGTGAGAGCTTTGAAACGCTCTGGCCTGTAACCTTTCATAAGACCTAGCTCTAAAACCACCAAAAAGAAAACCCTCCTTCAGTGTAGATAAATTGAATTTTATGACATTCATAACATCCAAAACAGCTGCATTGTACCCAATCAATCCAAGTCAAACACAATCATTTGACATATGTTCACCATTTTAAGCAAAAATCTCTCAACCAAGAACACACAGACATCCAAAAAATGAAATAACCGGTCAAATTAAGATGAAAAACCATTAGAATAGATAAAAATTGGAAACCCCAAATAGAACACCCTTTTATGGATCCACATTGTGACATTAGAGATAATTCCTAAACTGTCCAAACAAAAACCAAACATCGCCAGCTCACAGCATACCAAATTCTGACAACAAACAAACCCAACTACTACAAATATAAGAGATAAAACAATAAGTAAAACAAGGAGTAACCAAAACAAAAACAACTGACCTTCTAGCCGGAATACCAAACACCCAACAGCCAACAACCAAAATCAAAATCCAAGGAACACAACAACCAGAATATCCGGGAAAGAATACAGTAAACCAGGGCCCAAATTCAAGATAACCCAGATGCAGAAAGCAGGTAATTTGAAAAGCTTACCTGCTGCACTGCTGGCAGAACCTCTGCTCCATCCCAGCAACCACCACCTTGGGCGACTTGGAATGCATCCCACACACCTTATGCCGGCAGTAATACGCCTTGACGCCGCTCAAATCCGCCTTGCAACCTTCGACCTGGCATCTTGGAGGCTGCCCACCATGCACCACCCCTCTCCCTTTCCTTGGCCCCACTGCGGCAGCAGGCGATGCCGAAGCCGTCGAGCTCACTGGCCCCGATGCTGCCGACGAATGCGCAGCGGCCGACGAAGAAGAAGAGGAGCCAGATAAACTGCTTTTGGGAGCCGAAACACCATCACCCAAGTCCTCAAAATAGATCTTCTTCCCGAATTTCAGACCGTTGAGAGAATCAGAAGAGGCAGAGGCGCCTGACACTGGAACGGAGCTCGAACCCATCTCCATTTCAGCAGCTGCCTACTTTCCATTCATGGCTGTGTTGCTGCAGGTGGGGCATGGAAGAGAGAGAAGAGAATGAAAGAAAAAGGGAGGGGTCGGGTTTTTTTGCAACTTTTGCTGGGAAAAGAAGCCCTGAGTGACTTCTTTTCCTATGATGGAGTAGATGTAGCATAAAGCCGACAACTGCAATTTGGGCCATTGCCAGCTCTGTCTATATAGTACTCTGAGGGGCTGTCAAAAACAGACGGACAAGAGAAAGAGAGAGAGAAGAGAGAGGACAGCATAGTACTTGCTCGAGTGATGGGAAGGAAAAGGACCCATGCACGGCCACCTTCAAAAGCCGAGGATTCCAGCAACCCAAGCTGGCTGTTGCTGTAAAATAAAAGCAGCGAAAGAGAGGGGGTAGATGGAGCCATCCAAACCGCCAGCATACCTCTCCCCCATCTGCAGCACGCTTCAATAGCTGTGTGAAGATGTGGGTAGACCTAGATGTTGGGCTCACTTTTGTGGGTGTCAACATGAAAACTAGATTGATTGGACGGCTGAAAAACCGTTGTTTTTATCCACGGCTGTTTTGGGGGAGATTAGCTTTTGGTTTTCTGTGACTGTGTGTCTATCCACCGAATGGATGGGGGGCCCAGGATTTGTAAGCCTAACACTTTCTGCTGTCTCAAGCTACATGACCAAGCTTTGGTCTGGTGCTTTTTGATGCTTGTCTTTTTGCGAATTAGTCCTTTGGATTTCCGAAATAATAAATACATTCTCGTGGGTTGACTGTTACATCAACGCCTTTCTGTTGACAGCATCTATTGCAGCCCGACGCTCTCCTGCGTTTCCGCCCTCCGCTTTTTCAGATTTAATTTTCGAATCCATCACACTTCCTAATAAAGTCAGGTTGTTTGGATTCTACGGGTAGGCTAAAGGTGGCGTTTTCACGTAGAAAATCTAGTCTTCGCCCAAGGAAAGTTTGGATATTTTCAGGAAAGTTTTGATTTCCAAGAACATTAAAATTTCATTATTCATGACCTGATTTCATATACGCTTACCATGTACCAACCGTACTTCTTTTTTCATCGCTACAAATCCTTTTAATCATTACTCTTTTTGAAGTGTCGACATCATTTTCTTTTGATTTTCTTTCCATTCCCCTTACCTTTTCCTCAACCAGGAAGCAATCCCTGAATAATTAAAGTGAAAGGTTTTGACCCAGTGAGGTAAGCTCCACTGTACTTTTATAGCCTTCTTATTGGTGGCCATCATGATGTTTGTATGAAATTAAGCCAGTTACTATCATCTTTGGCACCTTTTCATCTATTACAAACATAAATATTATCTAAATGAAAGACCCCAATGCGCTAAAAATTTGAAGTCATTTGAAAGTAAAAATGAACCCATGCCTTTGAAGATGTTCTTTTCACATGGATGAGGTGTGCAAATTAAGTTGGTTGATACCAAGTTAGGACATCCCAACCCTAACCATATTTATAAAATTATTTATCCAACTTTACATATATGTCAGGTTATCCTCACTCAACCTTCACCAAACAAAATTATATATTTCCTTGCTCAACTAAAAAAAAAATTCATAGTTTAAAGAACAATAGAGATGATCATTCACAAATCAAGGTTTAATGCAAGTAATTTAAACCTAAAAATCTTGCTCAAAACTTGTGAAAATATTGTATTTAAAGGCACATTAAGTAACAAATCTTATTCAAAATTGTTGTCTGTGAACTATAGAAAATCTACTGAACTCTTGCTAATGGGAATGCAAACAGACTTCTTGGACCCAATGAAGAATTATCACTGCCTATATTCATATTGTTTCCTTCTACATTCACCTTATTGTGATTTAGCTAAGACTATTTGATAGCAAAAAAAATTATACTATTGCTTTTATGGACTCTTTTGAGTCTTCTCATTCTCCATTTATTACTGAGTTTCATCAAATAAGAAAAGTCAATATCTAAAAATCAATAGAGAAAGAAGATGGTGCTGAGGTCGTTGAAGAAGATGAGCGTTATGATAGCCACAACTTCTTTTATCAACAACAAGGATATGATATTTGGGATTTTGTAGAGACTTTTTTTATGCTTATTATTAGAGTAGGTTGGGCCGGATTTTTACCTATTGACCTATCCCGCCCCATTTAACCAAAAGGGTTATCCAAACCTAAGGTAAGTCACATGCAAGTTCAAATTGACCGGCCCCAATTTTCACCCTTAATATGGATGAGTAATTCTACAAAATTCAATAATATTTTCATATCTGTGTAAATTAATATAAATAATTTTTATATTTATAGATGTTTTATATATGTCAAAATCATTTAATCTTCCAAAGTTTCTAATTAAAATAAATTTACGAATTTTAATTAAGGGTATATTTGGATATTGTGTATATTAGAAAAGTAAAATGTATTGGGAAAAAATAAAATAACATGATGAATAATGTGTATTAAAAAAGTAAATGGATTATTAGAAGGAAAGAGATAAATAATTAAAAAGTAGAAAATATATAAAGATAAATGATTGAAAATGTATAAAAATATTGTAAAATAAGGATAATAATTTAAATATAGGGTATATTTGCTAATACCAAGTTTTATTAAAGGGTATATTAGGGTGTGTATTAGAAGTGTGTAGTGAATACACACCATAATGCATATGTGTGTATTCATCTAAACACACCCTAAATGAACAATGGTAAGATTGATGATTAGTGCAAATCTCATTGAAATCTAATGGAACTTACCTCATCTAATCACAACCCTAAAAGGAAATGATTTTGCAATAATATAAGCTAAATGGTGGAATAAAAATCAAATACCATCGAATAAAAAATATGATCAAAAAGAAAAAAAGTATGGATGTGATAAAGTTTGACTTTTAGTTTAAAAATGAATGTAATTTGATATCTTAACTATCTAACAACTTTCTTTTTTCTCATTATTAATTATATTTTTTTATTATTTCATATCTTTTTATACAATAAGTCTATTTATTTTATTTTTATTCACTTTATTTATAATTATTATCTCTTATCATATCACATCATTATCTCCCTAAAATTATTATCTTTTATCATATCATGTTACTCTCTCTTTCTCTCATTACTTCCCTATCCTCTTTTACCTACATCATTTTCCCCATTTCAAATGGACATTGTTTAGTTTGTTTGTATTAGAGGTAAATGCCTCATCCTTCATCTACCTACTGTTTCCATGTACTTTATGAGACATGCTAGGGAAATAATGAATGCACATAAAGTTGCAGTTTAATTATAGTTATTTGTGTTTTAGGAACTCGCTTGCTGCCTCCTTAGTTGGATAACACACACATGTATATAATTTCAATTTAATTTCATTTTTGAGTAACTAGACATTGTATAAGCCCTAACATATAATCAAAATTTAATTAAATTCATTTTTCAAAAGCTAGATCTTGTGCAGACTCTAACCCAACTTCTTGACATTATTAATCTACTTATCACTTGCACCATTAAGCAACCATTGAAGATATTTTATGGGCCCATGTTCCAACAACTAATTTCTTGGCATCTAATTTCCTTTAGGGAGGATAAATGGATACAATGCATATATATATATATATATGACAAAACACATACACCATTAACAGTATAGAAAGGAACAAAATAGTCATCACTCATCTGATTTATATTCGATCCAGGCCCTCGAACCCAATATGAACTAATTAGCCATCTAATTTAGTAGCCAAAAATGACAATTTTTATATGATCCTTTCCCACCCAAATCGATTTTCATCATTTCATTGGCCATTTTAGGTGCATTTTTGTACCATTTACAGATCAGCCACTAAAGGCTAAGAGAGAAAAAAGGAATTAAGTGAAATGAAAAAGAAATAATGTTAATAATATAAACAAAATGACATCAGTCATAAAGTAAATAAAACTAAAATAAATAAATTTAAAAAAATGATTCAACCAATTGAATTGATTGGTCAAATCAGTTGGACCGCGAAACACATGCCTAATTACATATATTGTTAGGGAACTCTAACATAAATACTTAATTATTAAATAACTACCCATCATGTCAAACCCCTATTCTGATAGGGATGCCCATTATTTGACCCTGAGGACACAGGACTATACGAGGCATATTTTCCTAGAGTCTTTCTCTAAGAAAGAGTTCATGTTTCTCTTGCATACATACTATGTATATATCCCAGCTATTGCCCATGCTTAGGTATAAAAGGACCAGGTATGCACCCCCAAAATATAACCTCTTGCTACTGCCCTTCCCCTCTAAAAGAGCCTCATTTACTGACTTAAGCATTCGAGTATTTATGCCGGGAATAAACTTGTCGTCCTCTAATCTTTGTTCAGTCTTGCAGGATTCTTGGCGGTATTCATTCAGGAGTCACATTAGCATTCAGTTTGGGACGGCCCAAACATTGGCACCATCTATGAAAACATTTCGAAAAGCTTGAAGATGTCAGCTGAAGCTCAAGGCAACACTAGCATTCCCCCATTCCTTGTTGAGTTAATAATGCATCATCCATAACAAATTGAAACGGAGTCATTACTTGACTTGGAGACTTATTGGGTCAACCTGACCTAATAAATCAACAAATAATGCGAGAGATCATGCAACAGTTCATGCAGTAATAAGGCAATTCCATAAGCAAAACCCCCACTGGGAATGACCCTACGGGAGCACCACTCCCACCTCCCCCCTATCAAACGAATCCGATTATAAACGGATCCAAAAATCATGTGAGATCCAGATCCCAGCCCACTGTCCTACTTCCTGGATTGCAACCTGTCAATCTCCCACCTAGAGTGCAAACAGCAAATTCGGAGACCGCCCGTGCTCCAGAGAGGCTAGCAGAGCATGAAGCAATTGGTTACACAATCGAAACTGCCAACACCATCCTAGAACAAGCCTAAAGACAAGATGTCTATATCCAGGAGAGGGAAGTATCATCTCGCCCAAAATTAAGAAAAATCCCCAAGGATAACATTACAAGGTATGAAAGGTGAAACATTCAATGACACACTAAAAGGCAAAATACTACAAAGTGTTCCCCATTCATCTAAGAATTCCTGAAGAAATCAATCCTAAAAGGGTTTGGGATGTCATCCTTAGAAGCTTATGACGGCACCACAGATCCTTACGACCACCTTGTCAGATATAATGGATACATGAACTTGGTAAGACACCGTTAAGTGTTGTACTTTTCCACCAACACTCAAGGGAGCGACGCTATCATGGTATCAAACCTTCGGACCAAAATTATTAACTCTTTTGGTGATTTGGATGAGCACTTCCAAAAGTGCTTCATCAAACAATAGAGGCAAAAAAGAACAGTGGAGTCCTTGATGTCGGTAAAGCAAAAGAAAAATGGAACCTTTACAAAGTCATCTATAGATATAATTGTCATTTGCTAAATGTAGATAAGTTAGATCATAATGTCGCTATAGTAACACTCCAAAGTGAAATAATAAACCCACAAGTAAGATACCAATTGCATCTATGGGCCTGAAAAGATTATTCGAAACTACTGAAAGCTATAAATCGACATATAGATGAAGATAAAAGCACTAGGGAAGAAAATATTCAAAGAAAAAGGAGTTGTTCTCCCCCACTGCGTTAGACAAAAGGAGTTGCTCTCCCCTGTAGTGTCGAGACGGAAGTTATGAGAGGTTGAGCAACGGATCTGTCAAAAGTAGACCACTAGGAAGAGAAAGAGATACATATAACTAACTCCTTTTAAATTGTTCCATAACTAAGGTACTCTACAAGATCCAAAGGCAAGGATAATAAATCCCTAAACCATCGATAATTAGACATAGAAGCAACTTCGATCCTAGGAAATATTGTCTTTTCCATAAAGATATTGGCCACGATATAGAGGATGCCGCATCTTTAGAGAGAAAATCAAGAAACTCATAAAGAAGGACAAGTTGTTTTAATTTGCAGTAGATAACTCCTAGAGAGCAATAGCTCGAAGTGAAGATCATGCTCAAAAAGAGAGAAATCCAAAGAGAAGAAACAAGGATGTTGCAGCCGAAGCAAACCTGCCTACAGAAGGAACTATGAACATCATTACTGGCAATCCCGTAGTAAGACCATAAGCAAACTCGGAGCAAGTGAATTTAGGAGGGCAAAGCTCCAAGCGAAAAAGGGAGGAGGAAGACTTCCTCATCATCTTCTCGAAAGAAGATATCCTCGGACCCCTAGAATGATTCCATTATCATATCCATTGTGAGCTCAAAATTACAAGTAAAGTGGATCATGGTGGATAGCGGTTCATATGCAAATATTTTATATTATCGCTGCTTAGAGAAGATGAAAATCTCCAAAAAAGCACTCCAACCTTCCGAAGGAAAACTAACAAACTTCACAGGAGATAGCGTATTCCCAGAAGGGATCATAACCTTGTCTTTTACACTAGGGGATGATCACCAGAAAATCATAACAAATCTAGACTTTCTAGTGGTAAACATACCATCGGCCTACAATGCCATTTTGGAGCACCTAGGCCTCAATAAAATGAGAGCAATGGTGTCCGCATATCACTTTGCTGTCAAGAGGGGACCAGAAAGTCACCCAAGAATGTTAGGAAATATTAATGGAGGAAAAGGTATCAAAGAGCATGTAGTAGACACCATGGACACTAGAGATGAGCAGCAGATCACCCGAAGTGAGCCAATAAAGCCCTTAGATATGGTTCCATTGAACCTCAAATCAGTGGATAAAATAGTTCAAATCGGCTCTGCTTTGGTGGCTTTACTGCAGCAAGAATTAATTAGACTGTTAAGGAAAAATGCTGACGTCTTCACCTGGAAGCCATCTGACATGCCGAGATTGGATTCGCTAGTCGTCTCTCATAAGCTAGTGATTGATGATACCAAAAATTAGTTAGGCAAAAAAATGCAATTATTCTCGAAAGAGAAGAAGGAAGTCATAACATTAGAGGTGGAAAAGCTTCTAAAGGCAAGATTTATTAAACTTGTGCACTACCCCAAATGACTGGTAAATGTGGTCATGATGAAAAAGCAAACAAAAACTGGCACATGTGTGTAGATTTCACCTTGATAAACAAAGTCTACTCAGAAGATAGTTATCCACTTCCTAACATTGATCAACTGGTGGACTCTACCACGGGCCATGAGTTACTCACATTCATAAATGCCTTCTCTGGATACCATCAAATCTGGATGCATAAGCCAGATCAGAAGAAGATAGCTTTTGTCACTGATGTGGGGACCTTTTGCTACAAAGTGATATCATTCCGGTTGAAGAATGCAAGAGCAACCTACCAAAGAATAGTTCAAATACCAACTGGGAAGAAATATAGAAACGTACGTGGATGACATGGTGGTAAAAAGCAAAACCTAAGACCACCACATCCACAACTTAGAGGAGACATCCTAAACTCTCCGGAACTATAAGATGAAGTTAAAGCCTCAAAAATGCACTTTTGGAGTAGCGTTAAGAAAATTATTATGATTCTTGATATCACAAAGAGGCATTGAAGTAAATCCCGAAAAAATCCAAGTAATCTAAAATATGGCAACACCCCACAACATCAAGGAGCTTTAGAGGATAACCGGGAAGCTAGCAGCACTCAATAGATTCTTATCCAAATCTACAGAAAGAAATATCTCATTGTTCAAAGCTCTTCGCAAGAAGACAACAACATATCCGAACAGTAAAGAGGGTAGCCCTGAGACCCAAAAAGCCTTCGAAGAGCTCAAGTTATACCTCACCGCTATACCCATGCTAAGCACCTAAGAAAGGGGGAAACCTTATTTCTTTACATGGTAGATGGATTGGAGACAATAGCAATGACCTTATTCAGAGAATATGATCGATATAAAAAAAAACTAGTATACTATATAAGTAAGATCCTAAGAGGCGCAAAGATGAGGTACCCCACCATAAAAAAATTGTCTATGCCTTGATAATTATAGCAAGGAGACTTAGACCATATTTTTAAGGACATCGGATTTAAGTTTACACAAATCAGCTGCTCAAACAGCTCCTCTAGAAAATGAAACTTTCCGGAGGCTTTATCAAATAGTCCATAGAATGTAGCGAATTTGACATTGAATTCTTACCTAGAGTAACCGTAAAGGGGCATATCATGGTTGATTTCATCTTTGAGTGCACCGGTAAAGCAAAAGAGTTGACTCTGAAGGAAACCTCCCCAGTGGTTACGGATCCAAAGCGGACAATTGAATGCACAGCAGATCCATCTGCATAGCCCCTAAGAATAACAGATCCACAAAATAAAAGCACAACCATGGATCCACCATTGAAGCAAGCCCTATTATAAAGTCTATACGTGGATGGCTCATTGAACAAAGAAGTCTCTAGTGCCAAGCTAGACATCCATGGTCCATTCCTGCCAACGATAGGGAGGAGAAAATACGTATTTGTCTTTGTGGATTATTTTACTAAATGGGTATAAGCCAAAGTTACCAGATTCATCTTCGCAGAGCAAGTATAAAACTTTCTTATAAGAAATATAATGTGTCGGATTGAGGTCCCAGGTATTCTCATCACCTACAATGAGACCCAATTTGAAAGTAAGTCATTTAAGATAATTTGTGCTTCACATGGGATCCAGCAAAAATTTTTCTAAATAGCACACCCACAAACTAACGGGTTAATAGAGGCCATGAATAAAAACACTGTAACAGGACTGAGGAAAAAAATGGAAGGATCTAGGAAAAGCATGTATCAAGAGCTTTCGAAAGTATTTTGGGCACTAAGGACAACACCCAAAAGGTCCATGGGCAAAACACCCTTCATGTTGACTTATAAATCTAGGCAGTGATCCCCAATGAACTTAAAAATCCTCTCTGCCTAAACAGAAACCTTAACCAGGCGGTGAATGAGGAGGTATTGGAAATAAACTTGGACCTACTAGAGGAAGCAAGAATCAACACCAAGCCAGAATGACAAGATACCAGGCTCAAGTCAAATAGTACCATGACTGAAAGGTCAAGACAAGAAGCTTCAAAGAGGGAAACCTAGTCCTACAAGAGGCATTTGTTAACAATCTCACCGCATGAAGGGAAAACTTATTCACTCTTAGGAAGGCCCCTACAAAGTTAGAGAGGTGCTGGAAAATGGAACCTATCTTTTGTAAAAGTTGAATGAAAGAAACATTCCATGGACTTGGAATATCAAACATCTAAGGATGTATTATCAGTAATTTCATATTCTTTTCTCTTGTATCATTATATAGCAACTAAATAAAATTTATTTCTCTCATATCATTATATGCAACTAAATATAGTAACGAGTAGATTTTCCAGCAAGTACCCAAAAAAATCATTCTCTCTTAATAGGCTATATTTCCTTACTGGCTCTCTTTTAAAATTTTGTATAGGATGCAAAGAAGAACTGACAAGTGTTCCTAGAAAAAGATTAGAGGACACACTCTTTGAAACCCCCTGCTTTCCTGGTTTCGCAGAATGGAGCAAAAAGGTGCCCCTAAACAGGGCCGCCAAGCCTTCCTAGTTTGGCAGAATGGAACCAAAGGAGGTTCATAAACAGGGGCCACCAAGCTTTCCTAGTTCTGTAAAACTAAACCAAGGGGGCGCTTGAACAGGGCCGCCAAGCCTTCTCGGTTTGGCAGAATGGAACCAAAGGACGTGCATAAATAGGGGCCACCAAGCTTTCCCAGTTTTGTAGAACTAAACCAAGGAGGTGCTTGAATAGGAATAGGCCCCCCCAAGCCTTCCTATTTTGCAAAATGGAACTGAAGGGTGCCTGAACAGGGGGCCCCAAGCCTTCCCAGTTTCGCAAAATGGAACCGAAGGGTGCCTGAACAGGGGGCCCCAAGCCTTCCCAGTTTCGCAAAATGGAACCGAAGGGTGCTTGAACAGGGGCCGCTAAGCTTTCTCGATTTCGCATAATAACAAGAACTGCCAAGTTTCAGTTTATATCTAAAACACTCTAAAAAAAGCTTAGTCAAAAGGGTTAAAACCATGAGCCATTTACAAAGGAACACAACGTGATATTTCTCAACTTTTACACATAGTACCCAAAGCAAAACATTAAGTTAAAAGAATAGCAAACACAAAAGACCAAGTCAAAAGAAAAGTATATTTCATACATAAAAACACATCATCTTCTTCCGGACTTATATCACTAACAACTATCCATGGGAATTTTTCGGTGACCTTTCTCTTACAAGAGTCAAAACCTTTGTCATAATGGTCAGTCATTTGTTGAAAAAGCATCTCTTTGCATTTTAGTTATGCGATTAGTGCCTCTAGATGCTCATGACAGATCCGAGCAATTTTGGCTTCATGTTGATCCTTCAGCAAGTCTATCTCCCATTGAATAATATGGTTACCACCCAAGCAGCCCTCGAGATTGTTGACCTGCTATTAAAGTGTCAATTCTCTACTAGTGGCGTCAACTTTTAGATGAGTAATCTCTTCAAACTTGGAAGTGATCCCAATTTGCCTCTGCCTTTCTACAGGAAGCCTTCACCTATTCTTTTGTCTCTTCCAAGCCTAAGAAGTGCTTCTCCTCCTCCTCCAAGGAAGCCTTCAGAACAACAACTTCAATAGTTGCACGATCAAGCTTTTCCTAAAGGTTGGAGACTATAGACGCACTCCTCACGAGTAGGTCCACTCTTGCATGAGCTCCTCCTGCGCTTCCTACAAGGACTCAGAAGCCATCCACTCCTCAAATTTTGACTCATGGAGCCGCATGAACATCCATATGACCTGCCCCTGAGCACTCTTAAGCTATCACGAGCAGAAATTCATCCTCATAATATCCATAGCAGAGTCCACCACCAAATCATACCATAATATTCGGTAGGTGCGGGCATGATTCGTTGAACAAGATAACTGGGTCACAAACATGACAACCTAGTTCAAACACTCTAGAAGAGATAGTATCAGATCATGGCTAACATGCATGTTGCTTGCAGGAGGCGCCGGACTAGATGCACTCTGACTTAGAAGCACTTTCAAAACTCATCCGTGTGGATCTGGAAACCATGGTCAGCCCACTCAATCTAGAAGCCACGATCCTTGGATGCTAGGCGAGAGGGTTGAATCAGACTCGGTCAGAGGATGCTTCAAAGCATGGATGAGTTGGGTAGAAGAAAAAGAAAAAACTATAAAAAAAAGAAAGAAGAAATGCATCAATACAAAAGATTCCAAAATTGTAAGAAGGAGAGAGAGGGTAAAAAATAAGACAAACCAGAAAGAACGGTCGACGAACAAGGGTTAACCAAAGAAGGTATCTCCACAACCACTTCACCTTTTGTTGACCCTGTTGTCATCGATTGCTCCTCGATAGCAATCGCCTGCTCGTTGACAGCAGCAACCACCCGACCCTCTCTTAGAACGAAATTCGTTGCACATCCTGTGACAACTGTCCTCAGAGCCGTTGATCGAATAGCATCAGGTACCATCTCCAAAGTAGAAGGCAGATGAATGGATGATACAGTAGGAGGAGGAGAAGGGGATGAAACAAAAGAAGAAATGGGACGAGATAAGGATGTTGGGACAAAGCTAACAGAATGAAGAATAACGATTAAAGAAGTTTAAGAAACCAAAGAACTAGAGGAGTAATTCACCCCTCCCAAAAGCTCATCCGCATTACCCCCAGCCTTGATAAGCTCCACAAGGATAGGCTCCACCATGGCAATCTAAAGATGCGGAGATGATGGACTTGGAAAAGCACATTAGTTGAATCCAGAGGAAAAAGTTAAGGATGACTGAGAAGCACTTCTACCAAAGGAAACATTAACTGGACTGGTTCGAGGGGATTGAGCCTCCTTAACAGTTTCTAGTTGAGGTTTTGGTATAAAGGGCCACTCCCTAGATGAACCAGGAGAAGAAGAAGAAGAGGCACTGGTCAAAACTCATGGCCTTTGCTGCAGAGCAACCATCTTAACTCTCGGCTGCATGAAAGGAACCAATTAACTGATTATGGGGGCATGCACAGGAGCAGGACCCTCCGCCTGGAAAGGACCTACTCAAACATAAGGGAAAAGATAGCGTTCTTGCTCTATTGTAAAGCTCGAGTTAGGAAATAAAGCAGACAATGAATAAATAGGGTTAGGAACGGCAACCAACTAAACCAAAAAGCCACCCAAAAAATCTACTTGGCGACAATTATTAGTGGAAGAAATAACATCTACTGATAACCTACCTACAAACATCAACTTATACCTTAAAACGTATAAGTTGTGACATTCCAAGGGAGAAAGCATCAATAACAGGAGCTCCGAACTGGTTGCCCAAACTGACATAAAAGGGAAATCTCCTGGGATCTTGACCTAAGCCTAATGACTTTTTCATTCATTGTCTAAATCAGTGGTTCACATAAACAGATCCTGTCAGGGGACACGGGGGATAAGATAAAAATAGTAAGATGAATAAGGAGCCTTATTTAAGATGTAAATGACAGAAAACATCAAAAGGGTAAAATCCAAAATCTCCCGGAGATGGTGAACCCAGCGGGAAAGCGACCAGACATAGCATCAACTGTTAGGAACCAACTGACCTGGAGAGATCTTGTAGCCAGACAAAAGAGTAGAGATGAAATGAGTTTGATCTAAACAGAAACTAGCTCAAAGAGATCTTAAAGAGATAGGGATAAGGTATTCACAGTAATGCCATGGCAGAGCAGTAGACTTTGGAAACACCAAACTCATATCATCAGGCAAAGGGTAGAGCTAAAATGCCTTCATGACATTATTCGATAGATGTGGGTAACACCTCTCGACAACCATGGGGAAGACAAACAAGAGAGAAATAAGAACGAAAGACGAAGATGGGTTATCAAAGGCGAAGAAGAGAGCAGTAATAGCTTGAGAGCAAAAGAGATGGAGAAGAATACAGAAAACAAAAATGATTTTTCGTATCCACGACGGTGTCTTAAAGGCGTTTCTCAATGAAACTATCTAGAGCTTTATGTAAAATCAGAGAAGTGATAGCCTAGAGCCTCATAAAAATAAAAAATTGACTGTTTTCATATCCCGTTGCATTTAAACTTCATACATGTGGACAAATAGAAGCATCAAAATGTCATATCGATATGGATAAAGCTACCACAGGATGATTGGCGGCATAATTTCAAAAACAGCGAAAAGCCCATTCAAAGCCGCCAAAAATAAAAAAATTTAGATTCATTGAAATTAAATGTTTGAACAAAACCATTTGGGCAAGCACTATAGTACTAAAATGCAAAAGCATTAGAGAATCTACGAATCCATTAGAAAAGTCTTTTTTGACGGATTCGCTATACGAGATTGGAAGCGAAAGCGTCATAGCCCTATTTTCATAAGCAATGGATTCCCTGTCCTCTAAAGGTGCAAACCTTCGAAGGTAAAATGATGCTAATAAGATCAGAAAAATTAAACATAACGACATTATTACTATCATAAAGGATTCATTGCATCGACAAAGTATAAAATGAAAAGAAGAAAAGGTCCTATACTTGGCCAAAGTATCTACTATCGCCTCCAGCTCCTCTATCTGCCATTGAGTAGTTGTCAATTTCGCTTCCAAATATTGAATGCGATCAAGATACTGTAGGTAACTGATGGTGCGTTTGGCCAAATACCAATCAACTGTCCAAAAAGATAGCTTAACTAGCTTCAGTTCTAGATCCATCTGCTTGATCTCTCCATAAAGAAAGTGGATCTGTTGACCAACTAGAAATTAACACTCGTACTCTTAGGATTGATTTTCTTATACTGAACTTGTACAATGGGATTAACTTTTTCATATTTAATTTGCTCAACAGGATTGATCCTCTCACACTAGACTAGTTTGGCAAGATTAATTTCTTTGTACAAGACTTGCTCGTCAAGTGGGCTTCCAAGATCCATACTAAGCAGTATCTTAGAAATATAAGTGAGTGGAAAAGGGAGCCTCATTTATAGAGGATGAAGCAGCAAAGATGAGACATTAGTAAGCAAATTCGAAGCATTCAATAAATGCTCTCATTTACGGTGGCAATTATCGAGAAATTAACTCCATGCATTGCATCAGAAAATGATACAAAGGTCTGAGCGGTTCAGAAAACCAAGAGGGCTCATAGTGCATTACATGTCTCTTTGAGGGGGGGATTAATGTTAAGAAACTCTAACACATGTACTTAATTATTCTGATAACTACACGCTGTGTCAAATTCCTATTCCAATAGATATGCCCATAACACGGCCCTCAAGATACATAACGCGGGCCTCAAGATACAGGATTGTATGAGGTCAAATTTTTGGAGTCTTTCTGTAAGAATGATTTATATTCCTTTTGCATACAGACTATGTATGTATACACCCCGATTATCACCTATGCATAGGTATAAAATGACCAATTATCCATCCCCTCAAAATACAAGGCTCTTATTACTGCCCATGTCCTCTAAAAGAGCCCAATTTACTCTCCACGTCCTCTAAAAGAGTCACATTTATTCTCGTAGGTATTCGTTTAAGGGCCATGTCAGCATTTAGTTTGGGATGACCCAAACATTTATATAATATCATGATTATACTGATTTCCGGTGGTGATTGTAAAGTTCGACGAGGGAGGAGAGATCGAAGGGCAGTCGATCGGAGAGTGCATTGAAGCGCGGGCTCAGGTTTCAAAGCTACATGAGATTTCCGATCGTGGATGAAGGGATGGAGCCCATCAGACCTCCCCCGGGGAGGCGGACGGCGGCGACGCGGTTGTCGGAGCGTTGAATGTCCGACCATGTGCTAGGCGATTGGGATGTGTGGGACGCCGAGGGTGTCTAAAGACGACGAAGAGGAAGGCGAGCAGGGCGGCTATGTTGGACGCCAAGTTTGTTTTCACGGTGGGAGAGGAGGAGAAGGGAAGAAGGAGATGGATCACCATTGGTGGTTTTTGTTGGCGGAAAACCTGTGGTTAGGGGAAACTCGGAGGCCTCGCGAAGTTGGAGAAAGAAAGAGGATGCGGATTAAAAGATAAATTTGTTGATTTTGGATATATTTTTCAAATTTTTTTAATATGTATATATATATATATATAATTCATCATTTTCAAAGAGAGATCATTAAATTTCGCATTATTTTAATTTTTCCGTTCGTCGACATATTGCAATCTTACTTCGCATCTTCTCAAAGCGCGAATGCCTAGTACCACTAATTCCCTGTTATCATCATTTGATGGATCTTCCGAATATCTTCTGCCGCCTGATGGAAGGATGCAGTGCACCAGCTTCTGTTACACTCGCTTTGCTACAGAAACTCACACACACACTCCCATAGAAGAAAACTGCTTATCAATGAAATTTAACGATATTTACATTTAATTAAAAATATTAAAATGTCTACATATTGTAAAAGTTAATTTCAAATATACTAAAACACAGCTGTTATTGGTCCCTGATGCCTTTCATCATTCTTTCAAGAGACACGTCAAGGTTATTACGAAGATATTTAAAATACAATGATATTGGACTTGACTTAGATATTAAATGCAGTTGTTATTATTCCCTGATGCATATTTTTTATATTTAATAAAATATGGGTATATCTAAAATTATTGACAAAACATGTCAGTGGATTTGAAAATAGCCATTTTTAATAATTTTTAACCATGTTCTGGCTTTCTTTAATTATCTTTTGTTGCATTTTATTTGGATAAGTAGTTTTCTACTCATTTGTGCTGTGTCTGGTCTCTCTATGCATCTAGTTCAGCCATTGATAAAATAAAGCGTTTATTTCAGCCACTGATGTAATGATTTATTGCTAAAAAGCTTTGTTGCAGTGATTTATGAGAATCCTAAGCAAAATAAGTACGAAAGATATTTAAGTGGATGATTGGACTGAAATTCGAGCAGTTGGCAACAGTGCTCGCAGATGTACGGAAGAGTTTTCTGCTATCGGTTTGACTGCTGAGCGGACTGCAGTGGCGAAATCTGGCAAAACGCATGGCACTCGATTCTGTGGAATGCTGTGCGGACGAAAATGCCCCTGTACATTTCATTAGGGCTTGATCGGTTGGTTGGATTTTTTTTTTCATTGATTTTTTTCCTAATAGTTGATTTGATATATAATTTTTTCAATAATAATTCTAATTTATATCATTATTAATTACTTATATTATGAATTATAATTCGCTATTTAATTTAACTTTATTTTTTATTTATATTTTTAATAATTATTATTTATTTATTTTAACTTTATTTACTTTATGATTAACATTAATTTTCTTTCTATTTTCTAGGCAAACCCACTTCGAGGATTTGGCACTAAGATGACCGAAATCTTTGGTATTATCTTTTTAATTAAAAATATAAATATCATACATAGAATAATCATTTTTGAGACCATAAAATTGAAATAATTTGAGAATTACCCAATTTATTGAAATATTGTTTTTGTTTATGGGTCTTACAAGCACGTAACCGCACATCCATACCTTACAAAGCTGTGCCTTTATCTAAATGAATGATTCATAGAGTTTTAGAATATTTGGGCATTTGTGTGAATTAATTTATATGATGTCTATATTTTACACACAGTATTATACATTTTTGAGTTATATGATCTATATGGCCCTCTGATTAATATAATTGTCCCTAATTTAATGAAATAACTGTTACTAAAGACTACAACTGGCTTGGATCTCATGAAATTGCTATGATAGGCTCTGAAGAAGATAACTCCGCCGGGATTGCAGTAGAGCCACGAGAAAACCGTCCACGTTTCCGCGGTGTTGTGGTGTTGGCCTTTTTGCAGCCAGCGTGCTTTTGTGGGGCCCACCAATGGGAGATAGTTGCATGCATTCAACCGAGACATTTCGGAGATATTTGGATACTTGCGAAAGAGACTGTATCCGAAAAGATCGCGGGCGGGGACCACAAATATTGTAAATGAAAATTCAATCCTTCCATCTAATTCAATGCAATGGCCCTGCAGTGGTCGTAAATTCGAAAAAGGCAAAAAATAAATAAATTACCATTGCATTTAAGCTGATAATTGCATGAGACCGAGACGGTTGGGGGAAATTGGTTTGGGATGGCCGGGAAAGAGATCGGAGATGGACATATCACGTGGAACTGCAGCGGCACCAATCACATGTGGGGCCCACAAATTTTGTATAAATAAATTTCAGTCTTTCCATTTGATTCAACGTTTTTTTTTTTTCGCCCTTTATAAATAACCATTGAATTTGTTGTTTTGGAATCAGTGCACGGCCATGAGTGGTGCCGTGGTTGGCTGAAAAGGCTGGGAAAAGAAAGAAAATGACTTCAGCAGTTGAGGGAATGATACGGAAGCGAATGAGGTTGAATAAATAAAAATAGTAATGATTAAAATATAAAAATGATGAAAAGATAAAATTATTTTAGCATGTATATATCAAATATGTCCTTAAGAAAATGATAAAAAAAATATTTGTTTTTCTTCCTAGTCCTACCAACCAATTATGCTAGCTCAATTAGTGTGTACACTATTTCAGAGTATTTTGATTTAAAGCTTTTATAATTAAATTAAAATAGTAGCTGAATTGATTTGATCAATTTAAAAGACGGAATGGTCTCATGAGCCATACAAACGTGCTATTTTTTTAAGGTTTTTTTTTTCTTTTTCTTTCACCCAAGCTAATTATCAATTGTATATTCCTCCAAGTATTCAATTAAAAATAGAGAAAATTAGACAGCATTGAGCTGCACCCTCACAGGTTATAATGCCCATTGTTGTCAAGCATGGAAATTATTTCATGCATCACTGGATTTAACCTCGTTCGATGTGGGATTCTCAGTATTTATAAGAAGGTAAAAAATTCATTAATGCCATTTTGTTTTTAACTTAAGCCTTGAAAAATTATAAACATTGGTTGTTTGTGCTATGCATGTTATGGAAAAAAGAGCTAAAATTTTTACTTATTGAGACGTATCTTCGTCGTTGTTCCTCTCAAACTTAAATTAAAATCTTACTTAAAAAAAAACTTTCGAGATCTATCGTTATATTTCAATTAATATATCTTACATAAGTAACTCATTGCATATTTCTTTTTTAAGCTTGAATTGTAATCTAGAGAATGGGAGTATTTTCAAATCTATTTATAGAGCATTAACCTCAGAAGGCCGTAATTACTACATTGCACAAGTTTCTCCAACTCCAAGTGCTCTAGGGTGATTAATTTTTTGATAATTATATTATTTATTTGCACTTGTACATTAATTCTTAAAAGCGTGAATTAATGGTTGGACACTCTTAACTTGAGAGCACGTGGGTTTTAAAATTTATTGTAAAACCCATAGCTGTAGAACATTTACTAAGCAAAATATCTTTAAAAAGGCTACTTCAGCAGCTTGCTTGCATATTATCTTAAAAGGCGCGGTTACGCTACAATGAGTTACAGTGATGCATTGCTACAAATCAATATTCACTTTTGGATATTATTTTTAGTGATGTTTTGCTAAACTTCAATATTCACTTTTGGATCTTTATTAAATTAGAGATCTATAGTATGATTCCTTTAACCATCAAAGAGTAAAATCATTTTTTATCAAAATTAATTTTTTTAATACTTTTTTGATATTTTGTTAAAATTGATTAAATTAAGTTAAACTTTGTAAAAGATCAACTCTGTTTAATGGAGTTTAATGAGCTTTTACTGAATTTTAATATCTTTTTAAACTTAGATAAAGTTCATTAAGCATCATACTTGAAGCCCATTTAATATTATGGTGTTTAATGGGCTTTGATTGAGTTTAAAAGACGATTCTTTTTTGAAACTCAGTTAAAGCTCATTAAACTCCATTAAATAGAGTTGGTGTGTTTAATGGAGTTTAATAAAACTAAGTTAAAGTTGTTTTAAAGCCCATTAAAGCCTACTAAAGTCCAGTAGACATTATTAATATTCACAAAGTTTAACAAAACTATTTTGAACTTAATTAAACTCTAGTAAACTTGGTTAAAGCCTATTGAATTTATTTATGTTTTAAAGAGTTTTAAAATTTTAGTTATTAAACATAATTAAATGTGGTTAACTACATTAAAGTCTATTAAACACTTTCATGGGATTTTATAAGCCCATTAAACTCATTTTTCTCAATTTTAAAAAATTCAAAATACATTTCAATCGAGTACTCCATCTATATATCTATTGTATTATTAATATTTTATAAAATTAAAAATAATCTAAATAAATTCTATAAATTGCTTATTTTAAAATTTTCAAAAATACCCTTGAATTGTAATGTGCTTCCACTACCAATTTTTTTAGTATAAACTTTCCGATCTTAAAATTAAATTCATAATAGCAAATAAGCCCCCTTTGGAAAAATCAGTTTCCAAAATTTTCCATCCTACCTAAAATTATATAAAAAAGGACCAAATAATTACTTAAACGTTACAAATTAATATACCCTTCAGTTCAAAAGCTTTGAGCAGACTTCAAATATTGTACAAATACCTTCACTTCATTATAAAGAAATTTTTTTAAGTGCAGTGACGATGCAACATTGATGACAGTGAAAATGAAAATAATAATAACAAGGCTTCAGTGATTATTGAAGTGATTTCAGTGATGACAAGCAAATACAGATGATAAAGATGAGAAGAGTGAAGAAAATAAAAATCAGGCGACAGTGATAAATGATCAGATGACAGCGATAATAACCAAGATATGGATGATGGAAAATAAAAATGGGGATGATGTTATGATGACATTCTGTAATTTGCCATATCACCGTAAATTTCAACTTCTGGCAATATCTATTAGAATGAGATGTGACAT
>JAYJMB010031374.1:0-36097 GCA_036873735.1 Pouteria campechiana
TATCGACCCGGCAAAATTAGCAAAACTTTACAATAACAAAAATTTACATTTGTAAAATTTTCCAGGGCCTTACAATGTTCCAACGCCATCCGCCCCAGATTGGGCGTTGTGGTGATAACCTCGCTGCCGCCAGTTTTGTGCCCTTTTCGTTGTCTTTTTCCACTCTACTTTGATCCTTCTTCCAAATCTTCTTATTCATGAAATTTTTCAAATAAATTTAACATTAAAAAACATCTTTATTCTGCATTTTACATATCATGAAAATACAAGAAAATTATGCCCTTGCATTATATAACAACTTATGCACAATACACAATTCATATAATGGAGCAAAATTTTTCATACCTCCATTCATTCCCATTTATAATTAGGAAGAAATAACTTTAGTGTATTCGAACACATAATTACCAAAAATTTAACACACTAGGTGTTACATTGATGCAGTGCCACATTACATGGGTTTTCGCACTTCTCATTCTAATCCAGCTTCCACCACCTCCAACATTTCCTCTGATAACTACACATGAAGATGAAGATGAAAATGAAGCTAAAGGTGACCTTGAACCTGAAGATGAAAATGAAGATCAAGAGAAGGATGATGAGGATACAACTAGTGAAGAAACTGATGATAAAGACATTGAAGATGAAGATATTGATGATACTGGCTAAGCTCCTTCAGAAAAGTCCTTGCACCTTACATGTTTATTTTACATTGTGGACAATATTATTCTCGAGTTTGGGGGTGGATTCTCTCTTTATTATTACCAGTTAACTCATTTTTGTTTTAGTCTATGTTATTTTATTGTGACCTTTATGTCATTATTTTAAAGATAGTTTGTTTTAAAATAGTTCCTTTTTCCTTTACTAATGTTATTTATTTTATGTTTTTCCATAGACATATATGTATTAAAAAACATTTAGAGATCAATGATAAGAGTATGATGCATTCAATATAACTTGGAGAAAATGGAAGACTCATGTTCAATCTGCATACTTAACTTAAGCACTCATTGAGTTACACTTAAGATTCCCCATTCACTTGAACACTTAGCCATGTTGTGTTTGGTTACTTGTGTACTAAGATATGGTTGAAACAATTGTACGAATATGACTTATTTGAGATCCTAAAGCTTGTTTTGATCATTATTCAAGCCAAAAATTTAATAATAAACCATTGAGAAAATGATTTAGGCATTCATTGTTTAGTTTGAGCCTTTCTAGTTGACGCAACACATCATTATCACTAGTATCCCTATTGAGCTTTAATGAAATAATGAGTCAACTTTTCTTATTTAGCCTCATCACCCAAACCAATTGAGCTTGAAAAACCATATTTGACTGATTGGTAGACATAATTGATGAACATGGTGTCATGCGCCGCCTTTCGAGGCTATTTCCATGATATTTTTTCATAATTAAACTATAATTTACCACAATGCCCCCACTTCTAGGGTGGAGTACTTGGGTGCTATTTTTTGATCGAACTGAGTCCTCCCAATAAACAGACAAAGTTTTCCCTAAAATATTATATTATACTCCTATCTAATCATTAATTAATTAAAATTACAATATAAAATAATCACAAACATTAATATTATCTAACTAAATCATACCCATATCCACATTCATTTGCCCAAAATCAGAACCATCGTGATGACAATACATCTAAGGGAAATTCTATCATTTTATCACCATATTATAATTATTGAATTATGCATGTCATTATATCTAATTATGCATCAAATAAAATTTATTAATGACAATCATACAGATCCAAATGAAAATTTGGTTTTACTAAAACACAAAGGGGATTTCAACACCACCATTTTGTCATATCACCAAGAGGTCTTCAAACACTGCTATCAATTCCAACATACAGTTGGAATTCTTTACCTGTCATGTCAGCTAAAAAAATAAATAAATAAGAAGGCATGAGCCAGGCAACTTAGTAAGTAGGCAAGTACTATAGAAAATATGAATCAACAACCAATATGCATTATATTCAGATTCAAAACAGATTCAATCCATGCTCAACCTTATCATATTCCAACATTCCATATCCATCATTACAATGATCAATTTACATAATTTACACATTTAGATAGCCATACACAAGGATAATAATTATATACTAAACTTCAATAGTTTAATCCAAGGGATTTTTCTTATCCCTAACATTCATGCTTTCATAATCATTCATAAACTAATCACAAATATCAATAATCTAATCATAAATATCATTTAAACAATTATGGGATATCAAGTATCCCCATCCAAAACAACCATGCCCGCATTGCAAATAAATGCAATATTCAAATCCCCATCCAGTCATCACATTCAATAAGAAGAGAAAGCCTACGTACCTCCATAGCAAACTGTTCCATTGTCCTCATTTTCAATCTCCCCATCTCATGCCATGCTCAATGGATTCTACATAATTCTCATACATTATTACATATACACACATAACTAATTCTCATTATTAATGAAATACAATGTTCAAATACTGTAACTAATCCATTGATAAGTCCACCCACTTCTCAAGTGAACAATTGTACTTTTAACATTAGCCATAAAGTTACTTACCTTTGTAATCATGTATTAATCATGCCCATTAATACACTAAGTTATTGCCTTATTCATAGCCAATCACAAGTCATAATCAATGTAATCAATTATACATGATTTATCATTAAATCTTTTCATCAAACAGTTTAAAATCATCTCTTATTTGTAAGTTTTTTAATAAAATGAATTCGGAGATCTTACTCCCATTACATATAATAAGTCCACATCATAATCAACATTAATTCCACCTTAATATCATGTAAATAAAGCTTAAAATCTAATTTAAACCAAGCATAATCTCATTCTTGTATAAAAACTCTCTAATTTATTATTCACATGATACTATTCACACCCATAGATAGTGAAAAATCGCATTTTATCTAGTCCAAATCATGCCAAATATACTAAAATCAACCCATTAATATTTTTTCCCATCAATTTACATGAATTTATTTTAATTTCATTCCAAGGGTTACTATTTACAATGGGGTTTATGCAAAATTATAATTTTTCCAAGCCTAAATCATTACAAATACATCACAAATCATGATTTACTTATTTTCCTCATGAATTCAACCTAAACATCATGCAAAAACTCACAAAATCACTATTCATAAATTTGGGGTATCAACCCTAAAAAGCAAAACCATGAAATTGGTTGAGGAAAAAGGATCTATTTGGGTTTTCATGCATGACATTCATCTTGTCATCGTTTTCACTCCTAACTCTCCACAAATCCACCATGAATCACGTCCACTAGGATTTCCAACCAAGAAGACATGCCCAAATAGCAAGAAAATGGGGTTTTGATCCATAAACCCATGATCTCATATAGAAATCTAGAATATTTCTAGCTCAAATCACCTAAAAATCTAGTCTAGAATGATGGGTTTTGGAGCTTGGGGTGTGAGAAGAAGAATGGGAAAAATGAAATGAAGTAAAGGGGGCTTAAACCCCTTAAAAATCATGTTTTTTTATGCTCTAGTGCACCACCAAAACCTAGTGCGACGACATTTCCCATTTCTAGATCAGTGCTACGGCACTAACTTGCAGCCAGCCCTAAGTAGTTTAAGTAAATTTGCCATATCTCTCTCATATAATGTCAGAATTATATGATTCTTCATATATTTGAAAGATAATTTCAAGATCTATAACTTTTATGTTTAGAATAGTTTTTAATTAAGTCTACAAATATGAGAAAGTTTCCCACAAAGTGATGCCTTTTGTTTTAACCTAATTTAAAACTTTAGAGACAGCCATAGTATTTTGGCTATAACATTTTCATATGATATCTAATTCATGTGATTATTAATTCATTTTAAGCTAAATTTAAAAAGATACAGCTTTTATGTTGGACACTTTTTCTAGATCATTCATATTATATGTCAAAAATTGGGTACAAGTCACACCTATATTGTTTTGAGCTTCGTGTTCTCATACAATTGTGCTCAAAATATAAATTAAATTTAAAATTTTCTTCATTTTTAACACTCAATAACACCATAATGTGGTTGAAAATATAATTACCTAAAATTAATACCCTCATGTGTTATATAGGGCAACTATATATATCCTATTTTCTGCAACTGATTAATAGATCAAAATCATTTGCCTTACCTCAAAATCCTAGGGTGTCACATTCTACCCCCCTTACAAAAAGTTTCATCTTCGAAACTTTAAACTTCACCTAATAGATAGGGATATTTGACACACATAGTGTCCTTCAATTTCTAGGTAATCTCATCTTCAATATGATTACTCCACTGAACCTTTAGGCTGAATCAAAATACCACTACAATTTGATTCATATACTCATAATGCACTCCACAATATTATTCATAAATCATATGATTCATTCTCACAATAAAATAATACTCATATAATTTTGCATCTAAATACTAAACATCTCAACATAATCAAATTAGCATAACCTAAACACAAGTTATCTTATAATTATATTCAAACATGAAAATCATTATCATACGGAAATAAATACATGTACCATTGACCCATCCAAGGTCATCAGTCATACATCACACTTATATAGCACATTCATGTGCTCATAACACATTCACAAATAGAATTACATGCAAGCTCATATATACAATTCATGCCATGCTGGCACTCAGTGCCATGCAACAATGCTCATATGTATTACACATATCATAATAGCACATCTCAATCATACCATGCTCATCATATCCATGTGTATGTCCATGGTTATGCCTATTATATCCCATTTGCCACTAAATGATACCATGAATAGGAGGCTATTAATCCAAGTGGACTTAGACACTAATCAATAACTACAAACCAGCTGGATACAGCCACAGGAAAGTCGAAAAGAATCCACATTGTTTCCAATTTTATTACCGATTTATATAGCAATTCATTCTTTATAACTTATCATTTTGCTTTACTTATTAATGCATGATTGTGAATTTCTGTATCTCCCAGTTATGAATGTTGCCAGACTCATGGCGGTAATACCGATGCTACCTATGACATCTAGCCCTCACTGCATCATAGGGATGTCAGACTTACTATTCATATTAATCTAGAGACTTAAATATAGCCATTAATTTTTTAATGATACATACTATAGAGGCTCAATCTTATATAGTATGTTATGCTTCATTATACATATCATATCTTTCATATTTTAGTCAATTATTACATTATCAAACCAATGCCACTATATAGCCGCCCTGACAGCCATCACCCCAAGGGTGTCGATTGTTCTTTATTGGTTAGGATTGGTGGCACCCTTACCAATCTATCCATAGGTTAATACATAAGTCTCACAACAATAGTCAATAAGACTAGGATAATCTATCCACTGATCAATCGATGAATCTCATAGCAAAAGATCAAGAAAGCCATCTCGACAGGCACCCAAACCTTAATGCACATATAGAGTAAACCTCAGAGGCTTTACCAGCTCCCTCCATTCAGGCCTACATCACCCCACTATCGGGGCTTCAACTCCCTTTAGTTGAGGCTTATTTACCTTGAGGTACCATATAATGCATTACCAATCACACATATTCAAGCATATTCATGTTAATCACACATTCGTGTCATACAAACATCATGATATGCTCTCATGTTTAAGTATCCTCATGGTAATCACATGCTCCATATCCATGCAGTACCATTCAAGCATATCCTTTCCATATGCATATCACTCATGCATATCATATGCATTCATTATATACAAATACTAAATAAATGATAAATAATATCAAAAGCACATAGAACACCATACAGATTTTTATTAATTAATTGTATCATTCATAGCAATTTAGGGTCATAACAAAATTCTAATATCAATTATATGGGGAAACATGTAAGTTCCTCACTCACATTATAGTACAACAATGTAACAACCTAGTGCCCTAGCACATATTGTCTGCTTTGCTTGGTGCATCCTTACCAGGAACTTCACCGGACTCATGGATTTGTCCCTTCCGGAGCACAATGCATCCTTAATAGGAACCACACCAGCACCCTGGGCCCGTCCTTCACTCACCCAAAATGGGTGATACCTTTGCAACCAAGCTTCACATATTTAGCCTAGGACTCCCTCCCTCACATAGGCAATGTGGGATATCACATCCACCCCTCCTTAGGGCTGCTATGTCCTCATGGCACACACCCTCGCAAATTGTTGGGAGTCGACTTTGATACCAATGGTAACGACCTAGTGCTCTAGCACATATTACCCTCTTTGCCTAGTGCATCTTTACCAAGAACCTCACCCGACTCACGGATTTGTCCCTTTTGGAGCACAATGCATCCTTAACAGGAACCTCACAAGCTCCTCTAGGCCCATCCTTTACCTGCCCAAAATAGGTGATACCTTTTGCAAACCGAGCCTCACATATTTAGCCTAGGACTCCCTCCCTCACCCAGGTGATGTGGGATATCAC
Organism: Pouteria campechiana; assembly: GCA_036873735.1. Classification (NCBI taxonomy): domain Eukaryota; kingdom Viridiplantae; phylum Streptophyta; class Magnoliopsida; order Ericales; family Sapotaceae; genus Pouteria; species Pouteria campechiana. The sequence goes on from JAYJMB010031374.1 coordinate 6,501, forward strand.
ATCCCTCCTCCTTAGATGTCACTAGTGGTAAACTAGAGAAAATTTTAGTAGAGTCTCCCCTAATTTACCACTATTGTCCTATATACAACATGCTAAACCATAATGATTACATAACAAATACCCTCAAATATGCAAATATAATATGGCTGCCTCCAATCGCTACCATTTCCTGCACAAACTATATAATTGTCGTCTCCACCACACATATCACCCTAACACCCACGGACCAAGATCGGGGTATACTGTACCCTAGCTGTTAAATTATATACACCCATACCATAAAATGACATGCTGTAGAACTAATTAATGATACATGTCTAATATACATCCAAAATCCATCCAATAATATACATCATCATATATTATAAAAAGGAGTAAAGCCTCTATTGGTGTCACGACCTAGCCTTATCATAAGACCCAACATCTTGTTGGGCTCAATCCTCTGGCCTGTCAGCTAAAAATTTAAATAAAAGGGTGAGTTTGAGAAAAACTTAGTAAGAAGGTAAGCGAAAAAAAACATGACTATAAATAATGTAATAAATGGAAAATAAACATTAAATAATGATGCAAACAGGCAAAACATGTCATGCCATATGCAGGATATCACAGTCAGTCAGTGGCCAGGATCATTAAGATTTTAATGTAACATTTCATTAATTATTTTATATACATACTCATAATGATATCGTATACATAGTTAACTAGTTAGTTAACTAGTCAATACCAGCTCGAATACTAATACATCATACTGCCCTTTCTATCTGCCAATCCATGGCTACCTCCTACACCAGTACACTGCTCAACCATCATCCACATACTCCACAACCATACACACTACTTAACCAGCCACACACTCCTCCCCCAGAGGCACACAATCAGAATACTACCCTTTCACTCTTCAGCGCGTCATGTCCATCCCAACACTCCCGGCTAGAAGCCTTCCATGCCCACACAGCTATACTACTGTATCCAACGGCACCATGCCCTCATCGCCTCACAAGAGTAACAGTTCTCCATAAATACGCCTTCTTAAGCTACTCAAGCAAATCATAGTAATCAGGCCATCTAGGCCAATAATAACGCCCAGCCACGCTGGCTGCCACACAACCGCCCACTAGCCAACCAGGTCACTCCTCATCATATGGTAGACACAGATTAAAATACATATATAAGCCACACTAGGCTTCGTGCCAACCAAGTGCCAAAACTAGGATTTATCAGCACTCTTGGGGCCATAGTATACATATACACAATTTCTAAAATAAAATTCTTATTTCCTTGTTTATAAATATTCTATTGAATTGAAATTTTTTTATAGATTTTTAATAATATAAAAAATATTTGATATAAATATCAAGTCACAATAATGTTAATTGAGCAATTTAAAATTAAAATATTAAAATATAAAGAAAAAATGTTAGACAAAATTATACATATCTTTTTCCCCTCAAAATATTTTTATCCATTTAAAATAATATAATTAAATTTTTGTAAAAATTTTAGCTTAAAATAATTCAAAATAAGAAGAATAAAAATAAAACTAAAATTTAAAAGGATGGGACGGTATCAGCATCTCATTTTTAGGGTATTTAATGTTTAGATTTTCTTGAGGAGTCAAACCATGAAATTTGTAGATGAAATTTCGTATTATAGTATTTAGTTATATATATTTTAACATAATATTTTTATTTTGTCAAAATAACATCACTAAATTGGATTTTAATCAACCTCAAGAGGAGTACTTGGTAAGGTATTTTGTCAGTGTACTGTTCATTCGAATTCCATCTAATTTTTCCTATTGTTTTGAATGCAATTTAATTCATGCTAATGTAATAAATTAATTATGGTTGCATGGGGCAGATAATGCATATTTAAAATTATGTAACTCATATACAAAAATTTTAGATTACAAGTGCCCAAATTGTAATCATTCAAAGAAGTCAAATTGAACTAAAAATAACTTAAAACAACTACCTACTTACCTTAATTAATTGAGTAATTTACATAGCCATTAAACTCAAATTTACACTTTCTAATGAATCCTTAATTCTTCCCCAAATCTCAGCCTAATCATTGCAAATTTTTGTATTAAATTTCATTCAAAACCACAATGGGTGCATTATTTAATTGCCTCTTCAATTTGCATTGAATTCACTGGCTGTTTGGGTCATTTAGGTTATGTATTAGGAAGGTGATTTAAACTGTGATTATCATGCTATAATTAAAATTAAGCACCTTGCTGAAAATTACAATTTCTAGCCCCCTAAACTCTCATAAATAGCATGTGTATGTGAGCTAATTCAAAAATTCAGCAACCTATTTTTAGTATTTGATATTGCTGATTATGGGTTGTAGTTAATCCATTATTAATCCAACCTTAAACACCCTAAACATAGTCTTTAATTTTCTATTAAAATTTTTAGCAAACCCCCTTGAATTAGGGTTTGAAATTCGTTGAAGATAAATCAACTTTTGCATGATATTCTTTCATAAATATCATCACCATTTAAATTAAATTAAGAAATTTCCTTAATCTTCAAATTCCTTTAGTGGTTCCTCTAATCAGCACTAATTCATCATGTTTGGGTGACTGCCACTTCTTGATCTCAAGAGAAAATACATCCTATACCACTAATTACTTAAATCAACATTTGCTATGGATCACTTGAAGCAAAATTGCCTAAAATGAAAAATTGGGATGATGAAGAAAGAGGGTTTACATTGGGTAGCATGGCCAGGGAGATGAGGACAATGGAAACAGGATGGGCATTGCAAAAACAAACTTTATATATAGTTTTTTTATTGTGGTAGTCTATGCTCCACCCACTTCCATGCACATTCACTCTCTTGAATTTTCAAAATGCCATCAAATTATCCTTATTTACACATGTGAGTCATCCATTTGATATATCATATGTCCAAATCAATTTTCCATCCATTATTTGCATAATTCATCATTATTTTTTAATTAGATTTGATTAAAAAATTTTTTTAGAAATTATTGGCAAGTTGGTTTTTGGCTTTTCAAATATATTTTTTTATTTTTCTTCACTTATTAATTATTAATTAACATATTTTCTCATAATCCTCATATTAATATGAATATTCCATCCATTTTTATAATTTTTTGATAATACAATTTCAAAAAAATTCAATTTTACAGTATGCCACACCAAAAAAATTATCAAAACTTTACAATAGTGAAAATTTACATTTTTGAAATTTTTAGGGCCTTACAAACAATCAATTCAATTATGCTATAATCCTATATCAATCCATAACATCAATCATAACAACTCCAGCAATCCTAATAGCATTCAATATCAATTAACACAACCATGATACTCATGTCAATTCATTAACACATTTATGCCATACCCACAAGTTTATTTAATCAATATATACACAAGCAAAGTTATTGAATGAAATATAATCATGTCATCATTTATCATGAGCAATCATAATTGAAATTCATCAGGGTTCTCATAGATCCTGGCATACAATTTAGTCCAGAACTCCTTCAGTTCTAAATTAAATACATATTTCAATGAAAACACATATTTTGAGAATCACTTATCCAGATATACATCTGGCACTTATACCATAACAAGTCATTAAAAATCAAACAATCAATCAAATAACCTACAAGGCTCACACAACTTTATCAACTGCAGGAATCCAATGATTCCATTATAATACAATCGAATACATAGAATTGAAATCAATTTCACAACTATTCATGAAACTTCATAGTTTCATCATTTCAATTTAAATTTCACATTCATTATAACACAAACATACAAGTAAGGTGACCATCTGGCTCCAACACGCTTCCATTATGCTACTTTGATTATAATAGGTGCACACCACCTTAAGTAAATATCATGCTATCACAACACCATCATAATACCATTTACATGCCCTCCATCTTTTTTTTCTCATGCCTTCATATTATTCTAACATAATTATTTTTATATATTCATGGCATGTAACTTCTTATCTCCATCCAATAACCATTGCCATCATAACTTTGGCTTATCCTATCAAATACCCAATTAGCTCTGATACCATTCTGTCATGCCCCGCCTTTAGGGGCTATTTCCATGATATTTTCTCACAATTACACTATAATTCACGACAATCCCCCCACTTCCAAGGTGGGGGTACTCGGGTGCTATTTTTGGATCGAACTAAGTCTTCTTGAGAAACGATAAGAGTTTCCCCTGAAATATCAGATTATACTCCTGTCCAATCATTAATTATTGAAAATTGCAATCTTAAATAATAACAAACATCAATATTATCTAACTAAATCATACCCATACCCACATTAGTTTGCCCAAAATCGAAACCAACATGATAACAATACATCTAAGAGAAATTCTATCATTCCATCACCATATTATAATTATTAAATTATCACATGCTATTATATCTGATTATACATCAATTAAAATTTAATAATTACAATCATACAGATCCAAATGAAATTTTGGTTTTACTAAAACACAAAGGGGATTTCAACCCACCATTTTGTCATATCACGAAGATGGCTTCAAAAACTATCATCAGTTCCAACCCATAGTTGGAATTCTTTACCTGTCATGTCGACTGAATAAATAAATAAATAAATAAGAAGGAGTCTAGGCAACTCAGTAAGTATGCAAGTACTATGGAAAATATGAATCAATAACCCATATGCATTATATTCAAATCCAAAATAGACTCAATCCATGCTCAACCTTATCATATTCCAACATTCCATATCCATCATTACCATGATCAATTTACATAATTTACATATTTAGATAGCCATACACAAGGATAATAATTATATACTAAACTTCAATAGTTTAATCCAAGGGATTTTTTTTATCCCTAACATTTATGCTTTCACAATCATTCATAAACTAATCATAAATATCAATTTAAATAATTGTGGGATTTCAAGTATCCCCATCCAAAATAATCATGCTTGCATTACAAATATATGGGATATTCAAATCTCCATACAGTCATCACATTCAATAAGAAGAGAAAGCCTACTTACCTTCATAGCAAATTGTTCCATTGTACTCATTTTCAATCTCCCCATCTTACGCCACGCTCAATAGATTCTACATAATTCACATATATCATTACATATACACACATGACTAATTCTCATTATTAATGAAATACAATGTTCAAATACCATAACTAATCTATTGATAAGTCCACCCACTTCTCAAGTGACCAATTGTACTTTTAACATTAGCCATAAAGTTATTTAGCTTTGTAATCATGTATTAATCATGTTGTTAATACACTAAGTTATTGCCTTATTCATAGCCAATCATAGGTCATAATCAATTTAATCAATTATACATGATTTATCATTAAATATTTTCATTAAATAGTTTAAAATCATTTATTGTTTATAAGTTTCTCAATAACATGAATTAGGATGAGTCCACAGCATAATCAACAATAATCCCACTTTAATATCTGATTTAAACCAAGCATAATCTCATTCTTGCATAAAAACTCTCTAATTTATTATTCATGTGATACTGTTCATAGCCATAGACAATGAAATATCCCATTTTATCAAGTCCAAATCATGCCAAATATACTAAAATCAACCCATTAACAGTTTTCCCCATCAATTTACATGAATTCATTTTAATTTCATTCCAAGGGTTACTGTTTGCAATGGGGTTTATGCAAAATTATAATTTTTCCAAGCCTAAATCATTACAAATATATCACAAATCATGATTTACTTATTTTCCTCATGAATTCAACCAAACATCATGTAAAAGCTCCCAAAATCACTATTAACAAGTTTGGGGTATAAACCCTAACATAACAAAACTATGAAATCGGGTTGGGGAAAAAGGATATACCTGGGTTTTCAATCATGGCATTCATCTTGTCACTGTTTTCAGTCCCAACTCTCAACAAATCCACCATGAATCATGTCCACTAGGATTTCCAACCAAGAAGAAATGCCCAAAAAGCAAGAAAATGGGGTTTTGATCCATAAACCCATGATCTTACATAGAGATCTAGAAGATTTCTAGTTGAAATCACTTAAAAATCGAGTCTAGTATGTTGGGTTTTGGAGCTAGGGGTGTGAGAAAAAGAATGGGAAAAATGAAATGAAGAAAAGTGGGTTTAAACCCCTTAAAAATTGTATTTTTTTGGTGCTCCAGTGCACCACCAAAACCTAGTGCCACAGTAGTAAACTCACTGCCCATTTCCCATTTTTGGATCAGTGCCATAGCAGTAAACTCGCTGCCCATTTCCCATTTCTGGATCAGTGCCATGACACAAAATTTCAATGTCACGACACTAACTTACTGCCAGCCCAAAGTAGTTTATGAAAATTGGCCATATCTCCCTTATAAGTGTCAGAATTGCATGATTCTGGATTTTTTGAAAGACAATTTCGAGATCTATAACTTTATGTTTATCACATTTTCTAATGTAGTCTAAAAATATGAGAAATTTTCCCATAAAGTGATGCCTTTTGTTTTAACCCAATTTAAAACTCTAGATACAGCCATAGCATTTTGGCTATATCATTTTCGTATGATACCCGATTCATGTGATTCTTAATTCATTATAAGCTAAATTTAAAAAGATACAACTTTCATGTTGGACACTTTTCTAAATTATTCATATTGTATGCCAAAACATGGGTACAAGTCGCACCTATATTGTTTCAAGCTTCATGTTCTCATACAATTATTCTCAAAAAATAAATTAAATTCAAAATTTTCTTCATTTTTTACACTCAATAACACCATAATGTGGTAAAACACGTAATTACCCAAAATTAACACCCTCATGTGTTACATAGGGCAATTATATTTATCCTATTTTCCACAACTAAGTAATAGATTAAAATCATTGCCTTACCTCAAAATCCTAGGGCATCACACATGGTTATTAGAAGAGCATGAAAGAGAGAAAAAGAAAACAAGTTTGGGGGGAGTAAAAAAAATGATGCCAAAATAAGGAGAAATGGGTGTTAAGTAAAAAGAAGATATATAGATTTATCCTTCACTTGGGTGGATCACATCCTAATGAATTCAAAGAAAATAAGTTTATGGGTATGATAGTAGTATAGCCCACATATGATGTATAGAAAAAAAGAATGTAATCATTACAAAAAGATAGAACCTATGGACAATGGAATGCATAAATAATCATAAGAAGAGGAATTGGAAGATGTATTTGTTAAGTCTAACCCCTTTACTAAGCTTGATTTTGATCATGAATAAGATCCAATAACTTAGTTTTGATGATGAAAAAATAAATGAGTGAAGAATCAAGGTAATAGCAAATTACTTTCAAAGTGTTACAGTATTAATATCAAAAACAGATTAAGTAATAAAGTAATGCTCTAATAAAAAGATGTTCAAAAGCCACTAAAAAGTATTTTAGAATTTGCTTAGAGGCTAAGCATGAAAAGATCAAAAGTTAAAAAGAAATCAAATTTACTCAGAAGCAATTGGATGCAATTCAAAACCAGATCAGAAGCATCACATAACTTCTTTAGAATCAAAATAAAGCAACATCTAACATCAGAAGAAATACAAAAGAAACATAGAAGACAAGTCAGTTATACAAAAGCATGATAGAAGAAACTTAATGTTACACAGAAGTCAAACAAAACATGGATACAATGCACATAAGTAATGTAGAAGTATCATTATGCTATATAAAAGCAATGAGGAACAATGCTGCACTACTCAGAAATAAAGTAAAAGTGTTGCCACGCTACACAGAAACAACCCAGAAGATAAGTCAAGTAATCAAAACCATGTCAGAAGAATTCATGAAGTGACAAATATTATGCTGATACAAAACAACATTATACGGAAGTAATGCAGAACATGTCATGATGCACAAAAGCAGTGCAGAAATTGAGAATCAATGTGCGGAATCAAGTCAGAAGCACTCTCAAAAATATGTTCAAGTAAAGCATAAATTATGAAGACATATAGAAGTAAAGCCCAAGCTTTACGAGTAACACAGAGGCTACTCAGAAACAACTCAAAAGAAATTTTGCCTAGACAGAAGTAACGCAGAATGCTGACAATACACAGAAGCATTTTCAGAAGGCATTTTCCAAAAAGGCATGAGTCAAAGAAAAATATCAAGATCAAAGCTTATGTTACAGAAGTAAATCAGAAGCTACTCAGAGGTTCTTCAAAAGTTTATAATATATCCATTGAAGATTAAGATAACGAAGAGTAACTCTAAAAAGAATACTGCCAAAAATCAACTTACTACAGAAGTTCCACAAAACCACTTCAAAAATTCTGTTAAGACATAAATTGAAGCATAGAAGTTCTGAGCACTCTACTCGGAATTTCTAAACTCCGACAATGCACAGAAGTCATTACCAAACCTACCTAACTTGTTTGAAAATGATGTCAAAGGTTGTAATGGCTAAAAATTCAAATCCTATACAAGGAGGATTAAGATAACAACTACAATAATTAAGAGATTACATTAAAAATTATTTTTATTGATTAAGAACAGAGTATTCACAACTTTCCATCATTCAACTTCAGCTGCTACATTACTGCCAAAGCATTTAGAATTCTCAACATTTGATCTACATCAACTTCAAAAGGAGTTTGAATCTAATTTCATTGCTTAGTTTATTCTTTCAATTAAGCCTTAGCTTTTGTACATATTAGCCTAAAATAAGAGGCTTTGTTATTGTACACTTTATTTTGAAAAATCAAGAGTTGGTTAGTAAGCTCTATAAAATTAAATATTTGTAAAAATTTCTGTTTAGCTTTGAAAAACCAGTAAGTTAGTTGGTAAGCTTAAAAACCAATGTGTAAGAGTTTCTGGTGAGCTTGAAAAATTAGTAAGTTGTTGGTGAGCTTGTAAAACCAATTGGTGTTTTAGTAGAACCTAAGTTTAGTAAAGAATATTGACTTAGAGAAGTGGAGTAGGAACCTAGGAAGGACCAAACAAATATAAAAAGATTGTGTATGTGCAGTTATTCTTTTTCTCATTTTAAGCACATATAGTCATTTATTGGCTAAAATTTTTAGAAGCTTAATTCACCCCCTCCTCTTGAGATACCATTTAGTTAGGGACCAACAAGTGGTATCAGAGTAGGCTTCACTAGTTAATTTTCAAATACCAATATATTAACTTGTGAATATATTCAAATGGCTAGTATTTTCCACAACACATCTGCTGAAAGGCAATCCACTTCCAGACCCCCATTTTTTGATGGAGCCAACTATGGGTATTGGAAGATGAGAATGCAAAACTTCTTAACTACCATAGATTACTAGTTATGGCTCATAGTTAATAATGGAAAGAATGTTACAAATACAAAAGATAAATCCATACCAGTAGATATTCAAATAGTAGAACATGATGCTAAAGCAAAAACTTATCTCTACTATGCACTATCTTCATTTGAATTTGAAAAGATTTCTTCATGTGCCTCAACCAAATAAATCTGGGACAAGCTCCAGGTAGCATATGAAGGTATAAATCAGGTAAAAAAACTAAAATAAATATTCTAGTGTAGGAATATAAAGCCTTCTCCATGAAAGAATCAGAAACCATCTCTGAAATGTTTGGAAGGTTTTAGAAAATCACAAACGGATTAAAAAGCTTGGGAGAGAAATATGAAGAACCTAAGTTAGTTAAGAAAATATTAAGATCACTACCTAGATTCTAGATACCTAAACTAAATGCTATATAGGAAGCAAAGGATTTAAGTAAAATGAAAGTAGAAGAACTCATGGGATCACTTATGACCCATAAAGTCTTAATAAAATAAAAAATTCTAGATGAATTCAAAGGCAAGAAAATTGCCTTACAAGCTAAATCAGAAAATGAAGAATCTTCAGAAGAAGCCTCAGCAAGTAAAGATGATGAGCAAATGACAATGATAACTAGAAGATTTAGAAATATGATTAGAAAGAAGAAACTTGAAAACAACTTTAAAAGTAGCAACAAGAGGAAGGAAGAGAATAAGGAGATTCCAATATGTCACAACTATAACAAATCTAGACATATGAGATTTGACTGTCCAAAACCAGATAAAAGACAATGAGACAAAAAGAAAAGGTATAATTCTTATTTTGATAAAAAGAATACTTCTAACAATAAAAAATTTGAAAAGAAGAAGAAAGCAATAGTTGCATGGAAAATGCTGGAAAATGTAATATAAGAAAGTTCGAGTGAAACAGAAGAAGAAAAAGAAGCTCAATTCAGTTCACTCAACTCTAAAGAAAGAAATTAGGAGGAGCATCATACAGCAATAAGCTTCATGGCCATTTATGAAGATGAGGTAAATTTAAAAACTGAAACTTCTAATTTAGAAGAATTACTAGATGAATTATACTTAGATTTTAAAATTTTAAAGGCTAAACACAAAGAAACTAAAAGAGAATTAGAAAAGATAATCTATGAATGTTCTAAGATAAAACAAGAAAATGCTTAACTCAAAACTAATATTAACATAGAACTTGAGTAAACAAAAGCAGAAAATCATGCTCTTAGAAAAACACTAACTTCTACATTATTTAAACTAAAGACAAAGAAAAGTAGAGAAAATCATAGAAAGAAAACTAGCACTATTGGAAGAAAATTAGAACCCAAACAAAACCAAATTTGGATACCAAAACCTGTTGCTGACATAATAAATACATCAATATCAATAGATAATTATTTAATAGCAGCTAAAAAGCAATGGGTATCAAAATATTATGCTATTGACCCACCTAGACCCATTCCTAAATGGGTATCAAAAATTATAGCTTGATTTTATTATTACAGGTGTACTTGAGAGCGACAAGAAGTAGCAGATGGTATATTGATAGTGGTTGCTCAAGACACATGACGGGAGAAAAGGAGCTATTCACGGAATTAAAAGCTAAAAATGGAAGAACAGTTACCTTTGGAGATAATGAAAAAGGTAGGGTGGTTGGGATTAGTAAGATTTGCTAACATCCCTCTATTACTATTTCAAATGTTTTATTAGTAGAAAGATTAAAACACAATCTATTAAGTGTTAATCAATTTTGTAATAATGGATATAAGGTTGTATTTGAATCTCATATATGTTCTATAATAGATAGTTCAAATTCAGTTGTAGTACTTGGTAAAAGATGTGGAAATGTGTATTTAGTAGATTTAAATGATATCCAAGTAAAATGTCTTGTTGCAAATAATAAAGAGTCCTTGTTGTGGCATAAAATACTGGAAAATGCCAAAAAATTCATGATTGAAAAACTATACAATAAAAAGATCTTGTAGTTGGCTTACACAAACTTCAGTTTGACCAAAGTGAATTATGTGATGCTTGCTTAAAAGGAAAGCAAGTTAGAGAATCATTCAAATCAAAAAAACAAGTATGCACAACTAAACCACTTCAATTGCTACACATGGATCTGGTTGGACCAACAAGAACTAGAAGTCTTAGAGGGAAACATTATGCAAATGTCATTGTGGATGACTATTCTAGATTCACCTAGATAATGTTTCTTACTTCTAAAGATGAGACTTTTTTATTCCTTGAAACATTTACCAAACAAGTAAAGAATGAACAAAATTCTCATATAATAGCCAAAAGAAGTGATCATGGTGGAGAATTTAAAAATCAGAAATTTACTGCTTTTTGTGAGGAATTTTACATACCTTTTCTGCATCAAGAACACCTTAGCAAAATGGAGTAGCTGAAAGGAAAAATAGATCATTGCAAGAAATGACAAGGATAATGTTGAGTCAGTATGACTTACCTTAATACTTTTGGGTTGAAGTAATGAATACTTCATGTTACATTATTAATAGAATTTATACCAGATCCATACTCAAAAAAACTCCATATGAATTATATTATGGAAGAAAACCAAACATCTCTCATTTCCACACTTTTGGTTGTAAATGTTTTATTCTTAACAATGGAAAGGAAAATTATAGTAAATTTATAGCAAATCTGATGAAGGCATTTTCCTTGATTACTCCATTGTTAGCAAAGCATTTAAAGTCTACAATCTGAAAAATAAGAATGTAGAGGAATTTCATTCATGTGAAATTTAATGAAAATACTAACCCCTCTAGAAAAATGAGTGATTTTGATGATGAGATAGAAGAACTTGCCACTTCTATAAAGAAAATAAAAATACAAGATGAAGACAAAGACTCTTCACAAATAAAAATACACAAAGATGTGTTGGTCCCATAGGTTAGGCTAAAACCCAAGAGGGGAGGGGTGAATTTGGTACTTAAAAATTATTTCTCAACCCCTTTAGAATTACTTTTTCCTCTAGCAATCAATCACTCGAACACAAAATAAATAAGACACAATAATTTTTATAGTGGTTCAAGTAAATACTCTACTCCACTCTTCCAAGATCACTTTTCTCTTAGTGTCTTGGGTTTCACTATTCCTAATAGCAGAAATATAATAGTATCCCCAATACTCTTTTAGATTATAGCTCTTAGGGGTGTAAACAAAGTATCTCTGAACTTTTCTAGATTCCAGTTCTAGGGGGAATAAATAAGTGTCCCCAACACTCTTCTAGATTTCATCTCTAGGGGGCAATTACAAAACAACTCTTCTCTACACTCAGACAGTCATAGCTCTTCTTGAGTCTAGTCACAACCACTAGCTCAAGGAACAAGAAATGAATATCAAAAGTTTAAGCACAGGAATTTTCTCAATAAGCACAGGGAAGATTTCTGAAAGTTGAACATGGAGGTAAATGATCTTCCTAATAGTAGTTAAGAGCCTTCAAGAAAAGTTGAGGAAGGTTTGAATTTATGGCTCTTAACTCTTGAAGGATTATAGAAGGTTTAGCTTAGATCAATAAATGCTCTAAAGAATGTTTGAATGATTTCTCAATTGCTTCGTTAGTTCTTTCTGCTCCAACGATGCTTCATTTATAACTGCTTTGAATTCTAGTCGTTGGTGGTAGGTGAGCTTCATTAATCACAGAAGATAATCTGATTGGCGCATTTTGAATCTTCTGACTTTTCCTTATTCCTCGTGTGTTGTAATGCTTGCAATGCCAACCTTGGAGAAGATGATTTTAGGTTTCTTAAGAAGCTCTAGTCGAGGTATTACTGCATTGGCTGCTGCTTTCACCAATATAGAAGTATTGTTATTAATGTTGGGCGAAGACTAACAATTCATTCTGACCATTGCTTGTCTTTTACTTATGATAGACGAAGTATCTGTCTAGTTGTCCATCAGACAAAGTTCCTTCATCTTTATCTTTCATAAGTGACAGATGAATTATTCTTTCTATTGTTGCCAGATGAACTTCACTATTCAAGCTTTTTGTCTATTGCACTATAGAGGCATAAATGTCTTGTTTGCTTCATAGCTTTGTCTGTTGGGTTTGTTTATTGTAAGTAATAGATGAAGTGTTGATTTGCCGATGGGTTTTCTTCACACCTTTGTTTGATGGAATTATTTCTTTGCTTTGTCTGTTAACAATAGATGATTACTTACGAATCTCTTACTTTGCTCCTTTTTTCTTCCGCTTTTTCTATCGACATCAGATGATCATTGGCACACTTGAGATAAACGAAGTTTTTGCTTTCTCATATGATTCTTGCTTCTCCACTTTGTCTGTTGATGGCATATGAAGTCTTTTATTTTGTTGAAATGGTCTTCATGTCTTTCGCCTTTGTCTGTTCTTATCAGATGACTATTGGCAAAAACTATGACTTGCTTATAGTAAATGAACTTTGTTATAAACAAATTGTCCTACATCCATTAGATATAGTTTTCCATTTTGACAAATGAATGGAAACATTCGAGTCCTTTTCATTCATGCTTTGTCTGTTCCAATAATTTATCTTTTGCTTCTTTACTCCCTCAAGCCTTGTTGTTACGGAATATGTTTCCTATGCTCATTTTTCTTTAAAACCTGAAACTTGATTCTGCATGCTAAAAACTTGATATCAACCATTAGTACATAATCTTTAATCAAGTTTATTTGTCGTTGATGCCATGCATTCATGTCAACATTCTCCCCCATTTTGATGATAACAAAACTTGATTAAAAATTATCTCATAAAATAATCTCCCCCTGAATGCATCCAAATAAAAAATGTTTAATCATTCCACAAGCTGCCATCTTTTGATGTTTCCTTATCTTATTTTTTTATATATTCTCTCCTTGATTATTTAGAATGTATTCTCCCCCTGATTTATTAAGTGTTTATGCACTTTATACTTCCTATTTGAGATAATTTGCATATTCTTTATCACCCTTTTTGTCATAAGCAAAAGACTTATGTCCTCCTAGTAAGATACACGCACAAATAGATGTAGCTAGAGAATAATGAAAATATTTTATTTCATTTCAGTACAAATAAAGTTACATAATGTAAAGAGCATACAAACACTCAGCCTGAGTGTAAAGAGCAGGAGAGGTTATGCGTGAGACTGCAGATGAAATGAAGGGTAAGGAGAGGAGAACTTTGCATCACAGTGGGTAATATAAAGTTTTAAGGAAGGGAAGAGAGAAAGGAGATAATAATGAACCTTTCTTTCCCTTCTCTTCAAGGGCCCTGACTAATGAGGAGGTTGGATCCAGGGGAAAAGTGGTTGAGATATGAATTATAATTTTGAAAGTCACATCTTGAAGAGAAATGCTTTTGTTAGTGAATATGGGGCATTGTTGCAAATAGAAGTAATATCATCCTAGTAAGAAAATTAAGAGAGCTTCATTTGGTGCTTCAATTTCCACCACTCAATGGTCTTCCTACTAGATTTTCTTTCTAAGGACCCTACTTTGAGTTTCTTCATAGTTATGATGTAGAGAAAGATTATGATTCAGGGATTAAATAGATTGATTATGAGGGCTATATGAGGTACATGATGTGATTTACCAAGAAAGGGAGAATAACTTGGGCTAAAAACAGGATTGGATGTGATAACCATAGTTATAAGTTAATACTAACAAGAAAATAAGGTGTACTTAACCTCGGGAAACAATCTTCAGATGAAGTGCAAATAGGGCACTTGATATGAATAACTTACTTTGTCTGAGATGAAGTTTAGTCTTAAGAAAGCACATTCAACATCATAAATTCAAACATAGAAACATTAGAGATTTTACCCTGAGATCATCACATCAGTCATATCTAATTCTCCTCTAATGTTGTAGAAGATGTCTAAGGATAGTGGTTTAGTAAAAATATCAGCAAGTTGTGCGCTTGTGGGCACATATTCTAGATATATATCATATTTTTTAATATGATCTCTAATAAAGTGGTGCCTGATATTTATATACTTCATTCTTGAATGTAAAACAGGGTTATTTGTCAAGCATATGGCACTAGTGTTATCACATTTAATGGGTATGTCTCTATAGCTTAGTCCATAATCAAGAAGTTGTTTCATTCACAACAATTAAGCACAACAACTTCTAGTTGCTATATATTCAGCTTTTGTTGTAGAGAGAGCAACACTAGTCTATTTTCTAGAGAACCATGATAATAAATTATTTCTTAAAAAATGACAGGTTTCACTAGTATTTCTTCTATCAACTTTATATCCTCCAAAATTAGCACCAAAATATCCAATGAATTCAAAATTAGTTCCTTTGGGATAATAAAGTCCTAGATTTGGTGTGTCAATTAGGTACTTAAATATTCATTTTACTGCAGTAACGTGTCATTATCTAGGACTGAATTGAAATCTAGCGCATAAGGATACACTAAATAGAATATCTAGTCTAGGATTCAGTAAGATAAAGAAGAGATCCAATCATACTTCTATATTGTTTTTGATCTACAAGTTTACCTTTTTTATCCTTGTCCAGCCTTGTTGATGTGCTCATTAGAGTGCTTGCTACCTTAACTTCTTTCATTTTGAACTTCTTTAACATCTCTCTAGTATATTTGGATTGACAAATATAGTTTCCATCATCTCTTTGCTTGATTTACAATCCAAGGAAGTAATTTAATTCTCCCATCATACTCATTTCAAATTCAGATTGCATGATCTTTGAGAAATCTTGATAGAGTTTTTCATTAGCAGTTCCAAATATAATGTCATCTACATAAATTTGAACTATCAAGATATCTTTGTCAATATTTTTTGATAAATAGAGTGGTGTCAACCTTTCCTCTCTTGAATTTATGTTCATGTAAGAATTTGCTCAACTTTTCATACCAAGCTCTTGGAGCTTGTCTTAAACCATATAATGCCTTGGTGAGCTTATAGACATAATCAAGTTGATCATCATTCTCGAAACCAAGAGGTTGATCTATATATACTTCTTTACTTAGATACCCATTCAGAAATGCATCCTTTACATCCATCTAAAATAACTTTAAGTCCTTATGAGATGCAAAAGTGAGTAGTATTCTAATGGCTTCTAGCCTAGCTACAGGGGCATATGATTCTTCAAAATCAATTCCTTCTTCTTGGGAGTACCCCTTAGGAACTTATCATATCTTGTTTCTTACAACTAACCCACTTTCATCCAGTTTATTTCTAAATACTCATTTAGTTTCAATTAAATCAACATCCTTTGGTTTTGGAACTAGTTCCCATATTTTATTTCTTTCAAACTGGTTTAATTCTTCTTGCATTGCTATAATCCAACTTTTATTATTCAATGCTTGATCAATGTTTTTTGGTTCTATTATAGACATGAAGGCATAATGCCCACAGACATTTTGCATAGACCTTCTTGTTTTGACACTGTTATGTACATTTCCTATAATTTGCTTTCTAGGATGAGCAGTAACAAATTTTAAATCAGTAGGAGGTTGATAGGGAACATTACCTTTTCTTACCTCCTCTTCATTTTCTGAACTTTTTCCGTCCTCATAGTTGGCGCCATTCTCTTGATCCTTCAATTTTGTGCTTCTTCATATTTGTTGCAACTTCATCTGCATCACTATCAATCTCCTTTTTTGGGGTTATATATGCTTCATCAAATTTAATATGTATAGACTCTTCTACAACCTGTGTTTTCTTAATGTAGAATCTAAATGCTCTATTGTTGGAAGAGTAACCAAGAAAGATAGCTTCATCGCTATTTGGATCAAAATTTCCAAGATTATCTTTCCTATTATTCAACATATAGCATAAGCATCTAAAGGGATAAAAATATGAAATGTTTCATTTTCTTCCTTTACAAAGCTCATATGGGGTTTTCTTTAAGATTGCTCTCATGGTAGCTCTGTTTAGTACATGACAAGCAGTACTAACTGCTTCTCCCCAGAATTTATTGGACAATTTACTTTCATTTTGCATAGTTCTTGCCATTTCCTGAATTGTCCAATTCTTTCTTTCCACAACTCCATTTTGCTGAGGAGTTCTAAAGGATGAGAAACTATGGTGAATTCCTACTTCATTATAGAATCAATGAATTTTCCATTCTAGAATTGACCACTATGATCACTTCAGTGGGATACACTAGACATTTGTTTCTCATTTTGGATTAGCTTTGAAAAAGTATAAAAAATTGAAAATGCTTAATCTTTGCTAGTCAAGAGAATTACCCATGCAAATCTAGACTTGTAATCCACTATCATATATTCATATCTTTTTCTTCCAAGTGTGACTATGTTTGATAGTCCAAATAAATTCATATGCAATAGTTCTAGAGGTCTGGATGTGGATACTTCATTCTTAGGATGGAAGGATATTTTGGTCTGTTTTGATAGTTGACAAGATTTGTATATTTGATTTCTGTCATAGTTTAATTTTGGTAGACCAATCACTAGATCCTTTTTCTACAAAGGTTTGGTATGTGATATATTAATATGTCCCATCTTTTTCTTGCCATACCCATGGATCATCCTTAACTACAATTAAGCATTTTCCAATTATATCATCCAGCTATACTAGATAAATATTTCCATGCCTTTTTCTGTTAAATAGTAGATCATTGTCTCTACTGAATATATTACATGCAGATGGTTCAAACAAGTTTGTGACCCTTGTCACATAATTGACTGATGCTTAGCAGATTATGCTTGAGTCCTTCTAAATATAATACATCTTCTATGTATACATTGAATAAGCCATAAATTTTACCTATTTCCTTGATGAGACCTTTATCATTGTTGCCAAATGCTAATGTTCCTCCATCCATTAGCTTTAATTCTTTGAATATCTTTTTGTTCCTAGTCATATGTCTTGACCAACCACTATCCATGAACCATGCATTTCATATTGTAGCTTTGAGACTTACCTCTGTTTCTAGGTCCATTGTGTGTTATTCTTTGATAGTGATTTTATTTGTCAAGTCATTCTCCATCTGGGCCATGCAATATATTCTTGCAAGATGTCCAACTTCATTGTCATCTTTCTCTGTTGAGCTTATTGTAGATGAGTCTTCATCATTCACATACATTCCTCTGGCCTGGTTTCTTGAGGACTTTTTGAAGTATTTCTTTTCTTTTCTATCATCCTTCTCAATTATGTTTACTTTTTCTTCATTATTACACTCAGGAGACATGTGTCCGATTCCTCCACATCTATAAAATGTGGGGAGATCTTTCTTTCTTTCAGCTATTTTCTTCTATTGTCTAGGTTGTCTCCTTGAAGTGCTGCCTCTGTTGCTTCTTGCAAATCTTCTAAAATTTTTAACCAAAATGGCCATATCATCTTCAGATTGTGATGTTGGATCATTATTGCTCTCTTTGGTTACTTTTAGAGCAATAGTCTTCTTAGGCTTTGTTGGCTCCTTTCTTGTGTTCTTGATTAGCTCATGTGACATCAATCAGCTGATAAGATTGTCCACCAAAAGAATATTCAGATCCTTTGCTTCCTCTATTGCTATGATTTTTTGGTTACATGAACCTGGTAGCGCTCTTAGTATCTTCATTACCTGTTCAGAATTTGTAACCTCTTTTTCTAAACATTTCAAGGCATTAGTAACTTTAGAAAAACAACATACATTTTAGATATACTTTCTCCTTCCTTCATTCTAAAATTTTCAGTTCTCTTGTCACAATATTCCTTCTAGTTCCCTTGACTTGTGAGGAACCTATATAAATAGACACTAATTTATCCCATATATCCTTTGCAGTAGTGTAAGAGGATACTCTATCAAACCTAGATGAAGATAGTCTACAAAATAAAGAGTTCATAACTTTACATTGTTTTGGACTGAGGTGGCTTCCTCTTTAGTCCATGCATCTACTTTAGTAGTGGGAAGAGTGATTCTAACTTTAATAGCTCTCCAAGATTCCATATCATTAGCTATAATAAATTGCTTCATCCTTAACTTTCAGTAAGTGAAATTAGTTCCATCAAATAGGGGTGGCCTGGAAGACGATTGCCCCTAGGCAAATATTTGTAATGAGGATGATGGGTTTGTTATCGGATCATTACAAGTGTTTATGTATTCAGCTCTAACATCACTTGTTGGTCTTGTAGGTTAGGCTAAAACCCAAGAGAGGAGGGGTGAATTGGGTACTTAAAAATTATTTCTCAACCCCTTTAGAATTACTTTTCCCTCTAGTAATTAATCACCCGAACACAAAATAAATATGACACAATGATTTTTATAGTGGTTCAAGTAAACACTCCACGCCACTCTTCCAAGGTCACTTTTCACTTAGTGTCTTGGGTTCCGCTATTACCAAAAGCAAAAATACAATAGTGTCCCTAACACTCTTCTAGATTATAGCTCTTTTGGATTCTAGCTCTAGAGGGCGGAAGCAAGTGTCCTCGACACTCTTTTAGATTTCAGCTCTAGGGAGCAATTACAAAACAACTCTTGTCTGTACTCAGACAGTCATAGCTCTTCTTGAGTTTAGTCATAACCACTAGCTCAAGGAACAACAAATGATTATCAAAAGTTTAAGCACAAGGATTTTCTCAATAAGCACAGGGGAAGATTTTTGAAAGTTAAATGCAGAGGTAAATGATCTTCCCAATGATAGTTGAGAGCCTTCAAGTTGAGAAAGGTGTGAATGCAAGGCTCTTGACTCTTGAAGGATTGTAAAAGGTTTAGCTTAGATTAGTAAATGCTCTCAAGAATATCTAAATGATTTGCTCAATTGCTTCGTTAACTTCTGCTCCAACGATGCTTCATCTATAGCTGCTTTGAATTATAGTCGTTAATGGTAGGTGAGTTTCATTAATCATAGAAAATAATCTGATTGGCACATTTTGAATCTTCTGACTTTTTCTTATTCCTCGTATGTTGTAATGCCTGCAATGTCGATCTTGGAGAAGATGATTTTAGGTTTCTCTAGAAGCTCTGGTTGAGGTATTACTGCATTGGCTACTGCTTTCACCAATATAGAAGTATCGTTATTAATGTTGGGCAAAGACCAACGATTCATTCTAACATTGCTCATCTTTTACTTATGATAGAAAAAATATCTATCCAGTTGTCCATCAGACAAAGTTCCTTTGTCTTTGTCTTTCGTAAGTGATAGACGAATTATTCTTTTTATTGTTGCTAGATGAACTTCACCATTCAGGCTCTTTGTCTGTTGCACCAAAGAGTCATAAATGTCTTATTTGCTTCATAGCTTCCTCTGTTGGGTTTGTCTATTGTAAGTAATAGATGAAGTGTTGATTTGCCAATGAGTTTTCTTTACCCCTTCATCTAATGGAATTATTTCTCCATTTTGTCTATTAACAACAGACAGTTACTTACGAATCTCTTGCTTTGCTCGTTGTTTCTTCCGCTTTGTCTGTCGACATCAGATAATCATTGACTCACTTTAGATAGACAAAGTTTCTACTTTCCTATACAATCCCTGCTTCTCCGCTTTGTCTATTGATGGCAAATGAAGTCTTTTATTCTGCTGAAAAGGCTTCACATCTTCCACGTTTGTTTGTTCTCGTCAGATGACCATTGGCAAAAACTGCAGCTTTCTTATAGTAGACAAACTCTATTGTAAACAAATTATCCTGCATCCGTCAGATGTACTTTTTTAGTTTGATAGACAAATGGAAACATTTGAGTCCTTTTCATTCATGCTTTGTCTGTTACAATAATTCATCTTTTGCTTCTTTACTTGCTTAAGCCTTGTTATTATGGAATATATTTCCTGTACTCATATTTCTTTAAAACCTACAACTTGATTCTGCATACTAAAAACTTTATAACAACCATTAGTACATAATCTTTAATCAAGTATTGTTTGTCGTCAAAACCATGCATTCATTTCAACAAGATAAAGAAGAACCAGATGATGAATCATCCATCAATAAGATAAATAATGAAGGTAACAATACTCTTCCAAAAGATTGGAGATTCATGTATGATCATCCTAAAAACCAAGTAATTGGTGATATTTATGATAAAATAAGAACTATATCTTTATATCATCACATATGTGGTAATTTTGCTTTTATTTCTCAATTAAAACCAACATGCATAGATGAAGCTTTAGAAGATGAAAATTGGAAAATAGTCATGCAAGAAGAATTAGATCAATTCAAATGTAACAATGTATGAAAACTTGTTCTAAGACCTAAACATCAATCTATAATAGGAACTAAATGGGTTTTCAGGAACAAATTAGATGAATTTGGTATGCTAATAAGAAATAAAGCAAGACTAGTAGCAAAAGGATACTATCAAGAGGAAGGAATAGACTTTGAAGAATCATATGCTCCTGTTGCTAGAATTGAAGTCATTAGAATGTTATTAGCATTTGCATCTTTAATGAATTTTAAGCTTTATCAAATGGATGTTAAAAGTGTATTTATAAATGGCTTTATAATTGAAAAAGTTTATGTAGAATAACCTCCAGGGTTTGAAGATCTTTATGATTCAAACCATGTCTTTAAACTCAAGAAAGCTCTCTATAGATTAAAGCAAGCTCCTAGAGCATGGTATGAGAGATTAAGTAAATTTTTAATAAAAAAAAGATTTACAAGATGTAAAGTAGACACTACACTCTTTATCAAGCATGACAAGAACAATATCCAAATTATTCAATTTATGTGGATAATATTATATTTGGTACAACTAATGATAAATTATATCAAGACTTTTCTAAAGTATGTAGGGAGAATTTGAGATGAGTTTAATGAGAGAAATGAACTTCTTTCTGGGACTTCAAGTAAAACAAATGAAGGAAAGAATCTTTATCCACCAATCAAAATACACTAAGGAACTACTCAAGAAATTTTCTTTGTAAGAAGGAAAGCCATTAACCATACCAATGAGCACAACCATCAAAATGGATAATGATGAAAAAGGTAAATCTATCTATCAGAAATTATATAAAAGCATGATAAGATCTATTTTATATTCAACTATAAGTAGACTAGATATTATATTTAGTATATGCATGTGTGCAGAATTTTAGTTAGATCCTTAAAAATCATATCTAATTACTGTTAAAAGAATATTTACATACCTTTTAAATATTTTAAATCTTGGATTATGGTATCCAAAAGGTTCAAACTTTGAATTAGTTGGGTACTTTGACTCAGACTTTGCTTGATATAAGGTAGACATAAAAAGTACCTCTGGAACTTATCAATTTCTTAGAAGCATGATCATATCATGGTTTTCAAAGAAACAAACTTCTGTAGCATTATCAACTGCTGAAGCTAAATATGTAGCTGTGGGTAGTTGTTGTGCACAAATTTTATAGATGAAACAACAATTAAATGATTATGGAATATAAGTATGTTGATACTCCTATTAGATGTGACAATACTAGTGTACTAAATCTATCAAAGAATCCAGTACTACATTCAAGAACTAAACACATAGGAGGTTAGATATCATTTCATTAGAGACCATATACAAAACCATGATATTTGCTTACAATATGTATCAACTGAAAATTAGTTAGCAGATATTTTTACAAAACCTCTTCTAGAAGATAGATTCTGCAAAATTAGAAGAAAACTCGATGTAATAGATCTATGTTCATAATACTCATAAATATTAAATAAATTGATCTAGAAATATATCAGAATTATAACAGAAATTTTGTTACATCACTTAGAAGTATGTCAGAAGTAACATAGAATCTCTGAACGTCTCTTAAAGTGCTTTAGAAGTAGTATAGAAACTCCGTCAAAGCGCAAGGAAAATCACACAAAAGTTCTATAACACTTACTCCGAACTTCTGTCACATGGGTTTGTTGAAACTAGTACTTCTACATGCCTAAAATTCATTCTACAAAAGTTTTGAAATCATTAACACAAAAGTTTTATTGAACTTTTGTTCCACATAGAACCTCCGCCCCTCGAATTCCATCTCTGCATGAGGTCCACAGAACTTCTGAGGCTTTTAGCTCAGAAACTCTATGTAAGCTTTGTATCACACAGAAATTTTGTTATACTTCAACAGAAGCTACATTCTTTACTAAAACCCTAAGCTTAGAAATTTTGTGCCACTATCTCATAACTCTGAGCTCATTCCACAAAGAGGCGATTCAAAATCTTTTCATTATCTACATTTCCCCTCCATTAACCTGCTCCCATCTTGATTCATACTAAAGATTTTCCATCTCCATATCCTCTGAGAACTCCCCTATTCGAAATTTGAAGCCAAAAATTTCATCTATTGCTGCTATGGCAAGGATGAAAAGGGCTAGCAAGCAAGCAAAAACATCAGATTCTAAAGAACTAAAAAGAGGGATGATAGAAGAAGAAACACCAAGAAAAAGGAGAAGAATGGAAGATTACATTCTTAAGGTAATCTTCAATAGCAATTCCTCTATTTATACTAAGTTTAGTAAACACTTCGAAGGCAAGAAAATAGTAAAAGAAAGAGCATTTGATTTTGAGGCATTTGGAGAAAATGGCTTAAAACTTGAGGTGACAAACTGGATTAGATTCCAAAGATGGGAAAGCTTCATGAGCTATAAGGATAAATCATATACCAGAATGATTCAAGTCCTCACTATTAATTTCAATTATAACACCAAAAAGTCATGGATAGGAAAGACTGAGATAGATCTATCCTTAGAGAATATATGAAATACATTCAATATTCCATAGATAGAAGATCAAGAAATTGATTGGTCATTAGACAAAACAAGATTCTTTTCAGATTTGGCTGAAGTGGATATTAAAAAAAATGTGACTTACCTCCATGTCAGTCATTTGAATTTGAATCTCAAGTTGGCCCTTATGTTGATATTCAACAACATATATTCCAAATAGGAGGTACTAATCAAATTTTTGGGAAGGAAGCTAAGATATTATGGGCAATGAAGCACAAGAAAATAATAGATTTAGCTCAAATCATAGCTAATTAACTTTACTTGGTAAAGACTTCCACCAAGTATTACCTACCTTATGGCATGGTTATGAGCAAGCTTATGAAGACAATAAATATTGACCTCTCCAAGGAAGATGGAGAAGACTATATGGCAAGAGAGGAAATCAATAAGGACACAATAAAAAGAATTGGCTTCAAGCCAACTCCAAAAGGCTGGATCTCCCAAAAGCCAAGAAACGAAGAGCAAATAAAGAGAATAGATACTAGAGAAGAAGGAAGAAGGCAAGATATAATGGAAGAAGCAACTAGAGAAAAAGTCATAGAAAGAAATGAGGAAGAAATAGAAATAGAAGATTGAGAGAAGAGTATAGCAACTGTAACTTCTAGACCTTCTCAAACTCAGCCTCAATCCTCCATTCCTCCACCTCATCAACCAACTACACCAACAACTTCAATTCCCACGATACAACCAATACCATAGCACCTAGAAGATAGACTAACAATGATTGAACATTATATGTCTACTCTAGCCCTTTAAATGAATAGACTGGATCATAATCTTAGCACTGTCATGTCTTCCATGATCCTAAGAGCTGATAAGATTGACCAAAGGCTTAACTCTCTATAATCTTTAGTAGAGTCATTTAGAGGTCAAACCTATCAACCTCATTTCTCTCCACATCAAACTCATTTCTCTCCACCTCCAACTCATTATTTTTTACCTCCACATCATTTCTCTCCACCTAGAACAAACTCTCCCATTACATTAATGTCTTCACCCACACACTCTCCTCATCCATCCTCTCCTGCAGATCCAGAGGTTGCTCATCCTGTGAGCCCACCAACTAACATCATTTCTTCCCCTCTTTCCACCAACTAAAGTCTTTCCAAATCTGCCTAAGGACTATCTTTCCAATCTCATAGAGCCATTGTCAGACATGGAAATTACTTCACAGTTCCATTTCATAGAATTCATTTTCTTCCCCCAAGGCCAACGATATGGCTAGACTAGACTTTGATGTATCTTTTTAGATCAAGAGAAGTAATCCCTGAATGGATTGAGGAAATTCCACCATAATGGAACACACCTTCAATTCGTTTAGAGTGGAGAAGACCTCCCACTCACCACAAAGTCCTTCACACTCTCCTCCAACATTTGTTAATAATACTGATATTCCTGTTCGTGTATTCAATCCAATCAGGATGACTTTTTCTGAATTTAAAAATAAACCCAAAATCAATTATGAAGTTGCTAGAATATTTTACTCTCAAAACATCATTATACCTCCTTAAGAACTACCATTTTTAGAACTTGAGGATCCTAACATTCTACACAGGATTCAACTTCTTCCCAATCCTCCATTAACTCCCAAAGGTCACATAATTCACATTCTTAATAGAAAGTCAATTCTTCAAGAGTACTTTGAGAAATTTCTTCTGATGCTTCCAACATCAAACCAATTAGAAAAGTGTTTCCATCTCCCTCAGGTCCTAATCAATTCTTTATTCTCACTAAAGAAGAATTCTCTATCTATAACAATGCTAACCTAGAGGCCATTGCTGACAATCTCCCTCTACAATATCCTCAACTTTTAGATTCCTCTTCCAAGACAGGATAAGACAGATATAATCTCAACTAGTTCCTCCACCATAACCAAAAACTTTACCACCACCTTCTACCAAAAAAAAAACCAAAAAACCTCCTGTTGTCCAAGAACCAAAACCACCACCAAAGCTATCAGCCTCTACACTCTCATCTCAGCCATCCTTCTCTAAACCCAAGAGGAAGCCAAGAATTCCACCCCCTAAGAAACACAAGAAGGTTCCTCTTTCCAGAATAACCATGTACCATGAGGAGTACACTACCCACATGAATGCCAATACAGAAACCCTCTTAAAAGGGACTCATGTAGCCTTTCCTGAACTACTAGACCTAGAATTTCAAGATCATATTGACTTCATCTATGTTTCAACATGTGGACCAACTACATACACTCATGAACCCCCCATTGCAATTCCACAAGATCCTACTTTCATTCCTCCTCTTTCATCTAACAAAGCTATTTCTAAACCTAAGTCATCCCCCACAAAAACTTCATCCTCCACAACCATAGAGACTCATGCTTTCTCTTCTGATAACCCCCACTTCTTCCCTCTCACATACACCAGAAAACTAAAAAATTGACTACTATACTTAAAACTCACATCTTCTTATTTTGACTTCGGTCATTTCATATGTGATGTATCTCAGTATCAATTGTCTTTTCTGTTGGATGATGAATCTTTGCTGTGTAATTATTGTTGTATAAATTTTTATCTTGATAATACAATTATTCTCTTTTACCGCATTCTTCTTGATTATGAGAAAAGAGAGAAAATAGAAGAAAAATAAAGTAAGCATGAATTTTGTTTACACTCATGATTTTTTTTCCAAAGTACATACTCAAGGGGAGCTCACCCATGCATGGGGAGCCCAACTAAGAAGCATGTTGCATATGTTGCATATTCTAAAAAATTTTTTAAAGGTTATCATTCAAATGTTTTTGTTATCATCAAAAAGGGAGAGAATGTTAAGTCTAACCCGTTTATTAAGCTTAATTTTGATGATGAATAAAATTAAATAACTTAGTTCTGATGATGAACAAACAAATGAGCGAAGAATCAAAGTATTAACAAATCACTTTCTAGGTGTTGCAGTATTAATATCAAAAATAGATTAAGTAATAAAGGAATGCTCAAATAAAAAGATGTTCAAAAGCCACTAAAAAGCATTTTAGAACTTTCTTAGAGGCTAACCATGAAAAGATCAAAAGTTAAAAAGAAATCAGATTTACTCAGAAGTAACCAGATGAAACTTAGAACCAAATCAAAAGCATCCCAGAACTTTTTCAGAATTAAAATGAAACAACATCAAACATCGAAAGAAATAGAGAAGAAACACAGAAGACAAGTGAGTTATATAGAAGCGTGACAGAAGAAACTTAATGTTACAAAGAAGTCAAACAGAACACGGATACAATGCACATAAGTAATGCAGAAGTATCATCATGCTGCACAAAAGCAACGAGGAACACTGCTGTATTACGCAGAAACAAAGCAGAAGTGTTGTCATGCCACACAGAAATAACCCAAAAGATAAGTCAAGTAATCAGAACCATGTCAGAAGAATTCATGAAGTGACAAAATATTATGCAAAAGCAAAACAATATTATAGAAAATTAATGCAGAACATGTCATGATGCACAGAAGCAATGCAAAAACTGAGAATTAAAGTGCTGAATCAAGCCAGAAACACTCTCAAAAATATATTCAAGTAAAGCATAAATCATAAAAACATATAAAAGTAAAGCCCAAGCTTCATAGGCAACTCAGAGGCTACTCAAAAACAACTCAAAAGGAATTTAGCCTACATAGAAGTAATGTAGAATGATGATAATACACAGAAGCATTTTCAGAAGGCATTTTCCAAATGGCTTGAGTCAAAGCAAAATATCAAGATCAAAGCTTATGTTACAGAAGTAAATCAGAAGCTGATCAGAGGTTCTTCAGAAGTTCAGAATATATCCATTAAAGATTAAGATAATGGATAGAAACTCTAAAAAGAATACTGCTAAAAATCTGCTTACTACAGAAGTTCCACAAAACCACTTCAAAAATTCTGTTAAGACATAAACTGAAGCATAGAAGTTCTGAGCACTCTACTCAGAATTTTTGAACTCCGATAATGCATAGAAGTCATCACTAAACCTGCCTAACTTGTTTGAAAATGATGCTAAAGGTTACAACTACTAAAAATTCAAATCTTTTATAAAGAGGATTAAGACAACAACTACAATAACTAAGAGATTACATTGAAAATCATTTTTATTGACTAAGAGAAGAGCATTCACAACTTTCCATCATCCAAAGCATTTAGAATTCTCAACATCTAATATACATCAACTTCAAAAGGAGTTTGAATCTAATCTCATTGCTTACTTTATTCTTTCAATTAAGCCTTAGCTTTCATACATATTAGTCTAAAATAAGAGGCATTATTATTGTACACTTTATTA
This sequence comes from Pouteria campechiana, assembly GCA_036873735.1. Lineage (NCBI taxonomy): Eukaryota > Viridiplantae > Streptophyta > Magnoliopsida > Ericales > Sapotaceae > Pouteria > Pouteria campechiana. Next base: position 34,724 of record JAYJMB010031374.1, read on the forward strand.
AGAAAAATCAAGAGTTGGTTAGTAAGCTTTGTAAAACTAACTGTTTGTAAAAGTTTCTAGTTAGTTTTGAAAAATCAGTAAGTTAGTTTGTAAGCTTAAAAACCAATGTGTAAGAGTTTCTGGTGAATTTGGAAAATCAGTAAGTTGTTGGTGAGCTTATGAAACCAACAGGTGTTATAGTTGAACCCGAGTTCAGTAAAGAAGACTAACTCAGAGAAGTGGAGTAGGACCCCAAGAACACCCAAACCACTATAAAAATACTATATATATGCTACAGTTATTCTCTTTCTCATTTTAAGTACATATAGTCATTTATTGGCCAAAATTTTTAGAAGTTCAATTCACCCCTCCTCCCTTGAGCTACCATTCAATTAGGGACCAATAGCATTGAGACGTCAATTTGTTTGACCGAATAGACAGACAGCTTTGGGCAAATGCAAATCTTAAGACAAAGATGAAGAAGTAGACCATTTGTCTAGGTCATAAGAGGCAATGTGGAATTCATATTGATGTCTTAGACAAAGTAGAGCAAGAGATAAAGTTGAATGCCATCGAGAATTCATTCATCCGCTGATAAGTGAATTTTATTCACTTATACCATATCTTTTCAGCTTAGTTTTTAATCAATCTTGAGCTATTTTAGTGATTTATAATGCTTTTGTTTGTGTTTGTCTGCAAGCATTTGAGAGCAAGAAGAATGAAGAAAACAAGGGAGAATTAATGAGGAAAAGAGAGAATGCAATGAAGCATGGAGGATAAAGCAAGAAGTAAAAAGGAGAACCAAGCAACAAGCAATTAGCGTGTGAGTGTAACATCCCACCCTCCTAGGGCTGTTACTTCATTTTGTGCCATAAATCTACATGATCATACCATTAGTTTCTCACTTCCAAGGTAGGTAACTTTGATATTTTTTTTCTAATTGACCTAAATTCTACAAAAATTTAGACATAGTCTCCCTTGAAAATAGGGCTATCCACCTAGGTACAAACATTCATCACATATTATAATATATTTCTCCATTATAATTTATAAAAGTAAGAAATTATACACTCCAATATTTCTTCAGTCATCCACACAATATTCTTATAACTTCACAGGCTCCCCCAAGACCGTAGCTGCATCATGATCATAATGAATCCACCACACCACCATATAATTTTTATCCCACATACAACATACACCTCACACTCCAATATTTCATCGATATGCCTATAAATTACAATTATGCATCATGAGAGATAAATTAATTACAATTACAATATTCATAAGATAGGAATTTGCCAATTACCATACAATAAAAAAAATACAAATTCAACTATTATACTTTCTTACCAATCTTGCTTCTTCTGAACTTGACCTGTCAACTAAAAAAAA